>JAUMHA010412821.1:0-10685 GCA_032359765.1 Saxidomus gigantea
AACACTCTAGAGGTAACATTTTCAGCCCAAATATTCTGGAAATTTGTCAGAAAGGTTGTTTCGATGATTTCTAGCAACTTTGTTAAAAGCAGTTGTACTCAGGTGAGCGATAAAGGGCCATCATGGCCCTCTTGTTTAGCTCACTTGATCATGTGCTCAAGGTGAGCTATTGTGATCACCTGATGTTCGTTTGTTGTCTGTCAACACTTTTTACCACTTTAAGGCCACATTTGACCCCAATCATCATGAAAATTGGTCAGAATGTTTGTCTTAATGGCAAGATTT
Source organism: Saxidomus gigantea (assembly GCA_032359765.1). Classification (NCBI taxonomy): domain Eukaryota; kingdom Metazoa; phylum Mollusca; class Bivalvia; order Venerida; family Veneridae; genus Saxidomus; species Saxidomus gigantea. The sequence continues at coordinate 286 of JAUMHA010412821.1, forward strand.
GAAACTAGGTCACATTAGGTTTAAAACTAGGTCACCAGGTCGAATCAAAGGAAAACCTTGTTAACACTCTAGACTGTGATGTCCTCTATGACCTTGTTCAGTATATTGAAAAGACTAAAAGCTTTCCAGCATTTGTAATTTCTTTCTTTATATGTCAATTATTCCACCAGTAAACATTTTCTTCTGTAAATTTGAAAAAAATCCCCCCAAAATAGTATAGTTGTCAAAACAGAGCTTTAATTCATGAACAAAATATTCTTCATTATACACAAACTTTTCACATAAAATAAAAGACTAAATTATAAACAGAAACCAAAAAGATAATTATAACTGCATGATATAAAGACATTTAGAATTTGATTAAACTATCGGGATTCGAACCTTAAAATATTCAGCTTCTGCTATTATGGGCTATGCTGTTAACCATTACGCTAATTTATGTCTATACCCCAATATTTCAAATTATGAAATTAGTAAGCAATATGAGCTAAAATTTAACTGCACCACATAAAATATGTTGGTCAAGTTTGAAACATGTGGGGTAAAAACAGGTCATTAGGACAAATAATGGCCATTGTACTCAGGCGAGCAATTGTAGCAAGATCCTTAAAAATATTCAATGTGTTTAAAATAACACAATAAAAGTAGAATTTTTCGGATGAGTCACTGTAGAATTAGCCTGAATTAACTGTAGATATGATGTACTAAGTGTCTGTTATGTAAGTCTCATTCAACCTACAAATCAAATCTTCTTCTGGTTTGTGGTTTTGATCATGTAGAGGTAGAGGGTTTTATTATGGCAAGGAGCTAAAGGGTTAATGTTGGAAGCCATGTTATCATATTGCCACTGAGTGTCTGTATACAAGCAATTCATGGTTTATATCTTATTTCAGATTACTGTTACATGGGAATTTATTGGATAATCAAGTCATTGACGGCAGTCATCTCACCCTCGTGCCGAATATGGAAACTGGAACTGCGGTATGCATCATAATTTTACGTTCTTTTGTAATGTTACGTACTAAATGTCAAAGCGTAAAGAGTTTGTGGGTCATTAATTGCTGTTTTAAATGCAAAAAGGCTTTAAGCATGAATATTGTAAATAAGTCACTTGCATAATATCTAAGCAGTGCAAATCAGTGGTGTTTGCTGAAATCTGTGTGCAACTGTTGTTTGACTGATACTTATATCATACCAACAAGTTTTACTGGCTGTCAAGTTGTGTAAAATGAGCCAGAATGTCTTAAAAGAAGCAAACCAGAATTTTCTTATACTGAAACAGACTGTTTCAAGGATTATAGTGCATTAGAATCTTTCTGTGCCAATTTCACCAGAATGTTTTGCATATACATATACAGATGAGCATGCAAGATAATTGTCTTTTACATTGTTGGTATTACATCAGAATTTGTTTGTGCATTTCGGACCAGAATGTCTGTGTACTAGCTGTAAACCAACATGATTTAGCAATATTGCACCAGAATGTCATTATTATACTAGAGCGCTAACCAGATTTCCTTATGTACTGTGAGCACACCAGAATGTTTTATGTAACTCTAAGAAATGAACCATAGTGCTTTATGCAAATGATTCTTGGTTTGCAACCAGCGCACATCATGATCAGCCAGTAACACATCTGAACAGCCTGATCATGATCTACACTGTTCATTATTCAGTCAGTGTTTCTTTCAGTGCTCATCCTTTTGAAAAACGAATGGTCTAATGTCAAAATCCAAAGATGGGCAAAATATTATATCCTAGAAATGTAGTAGGTAATAGGTCTAGGCAAACGAGGCAACTCAGCAAAGTGTATATACCAAGTTTGCATGGAGATATGGAGTTATTTCCATATAAATGTTGACAACTGATTGATTTTAGTGTCTCATGGGAAATCTTAGATTCTGACAATGTCTTAGAACATGTTACAGACAGTCTTCAGTAATAAAAGTAGGTCACACTAAATTTTTGAGAGTTCTGACTTTAATTCAAATTTCAGTCTTTCCCCACTCAATTTTTAAAATGGACAAGTCCATCTTTGAATTTGGATGTGACCATTTATTGTTTTGAGGGGTGCTCACTGAAAATTTACAGACCGAATAGTGAACAGTGTAGATCATGATCAGACTGCATGAACAGTTACTACTGGTCGCAAAAAACAGAAACAGTTGCCCCTAGCAACTTCTTTGTATGTGTATTTATTAGTATTCAGTTTTTACACTTTTAAATGAAAATTAGAAAGGTCAATGGAAACCATGGATTGAACCGATTTTAACCTAATAAAGATTTTAGTGGTTCTATTGAATCTAGAGCATTTGTCCCAGATTGAATTTAGGATGAAAAAAATCTGAGAAATTATGTTGTTTTCATACAGCTGCCCACTAAGATATGATAAATGAGGTTGTTCATTCGTTTGCACTTACTTCACCCACAAGTTTGTATTCAGAATGTACTCGTTTGTGAAAAAAAACCTCATTTCACATCAGAAATAGGATAGGTATAGTTATATTCCCCCCAGGGTAATTTATCACTGTGAATACACATTATATTAATGATGTCTATCAAAGTCACTAAGTTGGATGATGTAAGTATTCAAATCTGGTATAGGTTGTAGTTTCTGTATTATGATTTTAATCGAATTATTCCGAGGTCGATCAATGTAGCGAAGACGGGAGAAATATACTTTTATGAAAGCATAATATGTAAACAATAATATGGTAATAGTTTCTCGTGGAAACATCAGCAAGTAGATCATGCGTAGTGACGTCACAGCATTATTAACGTATCCACTCACTTGCGTTGTACAATAAATGAAATTAATGACATGTGACTAGGCAGTGACGCTAATGGAGCGTCTGAAAATTGATCAATAAATGATAAATGGATATAGGTGAGATAGATGCAGTGGGAAGATTAGTCAGTACCATAATGACTTGTTCTGATGTGTACCCATTTTATTTGCAATTCATAAATATGTCAGTCAGCCTAGGAAATATGCGGTCATACTCTGAATGAGTTCATCAATTCCTACTCAAAATGATTACATCAAATCTGTCCTATGTTAAATGTCAAAATGGGAAAAATGTTGCTTGGCAAATGTAATGAGTAGTTTAACAGGGAGGACACACCTTTTTTACAATGCTGAAAGTATATAGTAAAGAAAAAGGTCTGCTTGAAAATGTGTTGTAAGTGTCAGAGAGGTTGAAGGAGTCTAGCTTTTGAACTTCATGTGATAATGTAAGAAAGAATTTTTTAGAACTCAGAATATATTTTCAAGTAAATTATTGATATCATTAAGGCTGTATTTCTCATATGAAATATGAAATAGAAAATTGTAAAATCGTAAATTAAAGGACTGTACACATTCTAAAAAAAACCAACATTTAGAGGTTACTATTATTGCTCAAGGGAGTGCTTACTGAAAATTAACTGACTAATTATCTATGATCAGATGGCAGTATCCAGATCAATCATGATCTACACTGCATCTCAAAGCCATCAGCAGGGTTCAAAGGTTAATATAATACAAATAAAATTTCGTAGCCTGCACTAAGGTTGTGTTCTGGAACATGTTTACACACAGGGTTAAAGATAAGTTCACAGGAATATCCACCCACACACAATCCTGGAATCTCGCTGGCAATCAACAATAACTCAATTAAGATGCACAGCTGAGAGTACTTTATAGCAATAACTATGTTATTACTTTTATAATACATATAAACAAGTTTTAATATTGCTGAATCAGAAATATTTTGAGATGTTTTGAATAAAGTGTGGTTTTGCAAAAACAACAATAAAAACACTGCTGCCGTTCACTTGAAAAAGAGAAGCTTCAGGGAGTAATGAATTCTGATCCATTCTGTAGGTGTTTGTTCTTGGTATTTTTAACTTTTATTGTGCTAATATTCTGAATCTTTCATCATCAAGTTATTTAAATAGGTGCTCAGAGAAAGTTTAACGACTGAATTAAGGGAACAGTGCCAATCATGATCAGACTGCTAAGATGTGCATGCTGATCATGATCTACACTGGTTGTGAGAACAGAACTGTCTGTCGTCAACTGAAGGTATGAAGAGAATATAAAAGATTACATTTTGTTTGAAATATGTTAATATCAAATTCAAATTAAGTCATATCTACATTTCTTCTGGTAAGACTATTTTAGTGAAGATTATCTTCAAATATTTATATAAACCTGGTTGTCATTTGAATAGATCACTCTTAAGTTACAGAGGTTAACTGCTTTGTTACACATACACCATTTTTTGTTAAATGAAACTAAAGAAACCAAAATGTAGATGAATTGGACATACGGAGTACAACATACCAGAGAGGGCATCCAACTGACTTTGGTAGAGGTCAATGGCCGCCAGCGGCTCATTGTACACCCACATACTTTTATCTTTCACATGTACATATTTGACTGTATACCACTATTGAAAGTTATGTTTCAAAGTTAACCACAAAACTGTAGTAACTCAAGTCGTCTAAAGAAGGACGAACACCATTTTTGCGACTGACTTGAAAAATTTGCAGACTCTATAATATTCAGTATTTTTCACTTATGGAGATTTGCAGTAAATGTATATGAAATTGCACCAACTATTAAGTGTGCATGCAATTGCTGAATGTGACGCCACAGAGGCTGCAAAACCTTGTTAGCAACACCAGAAAAATGTAGGAACAGAGCTAGCAATGCTTTTATAGTTTGTAAGAACATTGTTATTAATGTTCTTATTGTTTGTTAGAACACAACAATCCCTAGGTGTTTGTGAGAACAGCACTGCTGCTGAAAGTTTGTGAGAACAGCGCTGCTGCTGATTGTGAGAACAGCGATGGTAATCATGAGAACATCTATGCAATGGTTGTTTGTGAGAACAGTTGTACTGGTTGAGAGAATGATTGTTAGCGGTGCTATATGTGTGTGTTCAAACACCAAGTTAACAAACTGTTTGTGAAAATACAGGGAACTTACCAATGGATGTTTATGAGAACATTGGAGTCAAACATCTATTAAGTGGTTGTCAGAACGCAGCAATGCTGAATGTATGTAGGAGTGCAGCAATAGTGAGTGTTTGTCAGGGAAATTCTGACAAAGCTGAGTGTCCCAAAGAGTATTTGTGAGCGAGAAAACATTTTAATCTTTACCATTTGCTTGTTTGTGAGAACTTGAGGAACATATTGTAACATTTATGAGAAGGTGATTTCAGTGTAATACTTTGTAAATATATAGTCCTTCCTCGACACTGGCCAGGCTTAGTAATAAGGAATGGCCTGTACTTACTGACTTAGCAGAAATTTAGAAAATGTATAGCACTCTGGGGTATGTGTGAATAAGTGCATATTATTCTGTATGATCCCTTGTACCTTTAACAAATTAACAGATGCTGAAAGTAGGGTAAAGTGTTAATTATAATACACTTTATGGCGCTTCTGGGATTGGGTTCTTGGGATTGAGACCTCACCACGTGATCCTACAGTCGCTAGAAAGACAGCTTTTAAATGCCTTAGACTTTACACAGCAACAAGATGTTCAGCTTTTAAATGCCTGCTTTACTAAGATTAAATATAAGATCTGACATGTATACCCATCTGTAGTAGATGTTAATGTACTGAAGAATTTGATGAAGCCAACATCCAATTTGTGTGGGAGTTAATGGATTCTTACTAAGCAGATAGCGCTACAACTTTCCAATATTTCAAGGTATCTTTGCTTTAGTTACTTTGTCATTTATTAAGTGTCACGTTTAGGATTTCAAATGGCTTCAGCTTAAATGGAGCCAGACACCAATTTATATAAAACTATGTACTTTTTACTTGAATATGAAATGTAAATTTTATCTAAATTCTCTGATACTGCAAGTTAAGTAATCCCAGTTGCTTATAGTCAAAGTGAAACAATCTCAGTAAAATAATCTCAGTTGTTTTCAATCCCATTATAACAATTTCAGTTGTTTAATAGATCTTATTACTTATAACATTCTCAGTTGTTTTCAATCTCAGTATTTATACAATCTCAATTGTTTTCGATCTCATCATAACAATCTCAGTTTTTTTCAATCTCAGTGAAGCAATCTCAGATTTTGGTTGTTTTTTTAAGCACAAAAATTCCATTAAATTTTATCGCAAGGGAAGTTTCCCAGCACATGTTTGTAATTGTTACCTATAGCTTGCTTTCTTTCCCTAATTTACTTTGGACACCTTACTTTTTTTTTTGACTACATGTAAAACAAGTGACACTTCATACCTTTGTGAAATACAGCAAAAAAGTTTTTCTGTGAAAAAAAAAGTTGAAAGAATTCAATATTTATGGGGAAAAAAACTTAATCTACAAAAGTTGTCTTAATGAGTAATACAGGTCGAAGAAATTATGCTTAGGATAATAAACTTCACAAATAAAGGAATGTTAAGTCAGTGAAAACTGTAAAAAAAAAACAATAAAATATTCAGTCATACATAGAAAACATAGAAACCACATTGTTCTTTAGCCAACTTTTGATGGGAATGACAAAACAAGAAAGACAATGTGGAAAGTGTGTCAGTCTTGTTGTTAATGACTCTTTGTTTAACAGATAGATGAGAGATAGATCGGACAGGGGACAGAGTTTTTACAAGTTGGACTGGTTTCATCAGAGTGAAAGAAAAGTACATGTGTTTCCCTTCACCTTTTTTTTTTTAAGTACAAAATTGAACTACTGTGAAATTGCTGATGGCAAGTGAGTCTGCCTTTGCGTCCAGTGTAGATCATGATCAGTCTGCGCATCCATGCATATCCTGCACTGTTTTGTATGTTTACTCAGTAAAGTTCTCAGCATTTAAATATTTATTTTAAATACTGACTTCAGTAACCATTCATGCGGTAAGGTAAATTATGCAGTTTTAACATAAAATTCTTTTGCAAATTCTCTTAAAGTATAAATCAAGTCTAAGAAGATGGTGGGGGATATATTATGCTATAAAGCGCCAGATAAATCAAAATGTAGGCGTGGGAGCCTGCCTGTCTAGATGAAGAGTATTGAAAAAGAATTCATCACACTGGCTGCTTGGCAAAATTTGTATGTGGGATTAAAATAATCTATGTCAAGAGTCCTTTAAAATGCAAAACCTTTGTCAATTGTTTGACTCTTATTCCCACTTGCTGTAAGTGATTCTGTCTTTGCAATCAACTAGCTAGTGCAGATCATGATCCTAGCTTTTCAATGAGCATCCCTTTGAACAGATATTGGTATTGTTCAAAGTGATTGGTGGAGTAGTCCATTTTAGAAAGTTTGCAAAGTCATGGTGGCCCAATAAACCGGTACTAAGAAGAAAGTATCTTCCCACAGTAGAGTATAGCAATACAATTAAATCCATTTTTGAAGCCTAAAATTGACCCAGTCCTTAGTGGCTTTTTTGCTTACGTCAGAAACCTTGCTCAATTATTGTAACAGGACATGTGGAGTGTTTTACACTTCCTTATTATACCACAATAAAAAAATTAGGAAGTTGTAGTTTACTGGCTCTCCTTGGTTTGTTTACACCAATGGGTCATATGATAAGATCAGTTTGTTTGCACCAATGAGTATAGAACTATAAGGCTTGATACCCAGTTACTGCTGTACCTGTGATATGATTAGCTGATATAAAAAAGTTAAAAGTTTTTGAACCAGCCAGTGTGACACTAAATTGGTAACACATCAACTGGAGAAGCCCCCTGAGCATTATTGGAGCAATGTAGGGTTCATGTTGTCTGCTACCCTGTCCTACCTGTCACATTCTATCTTGTTTGTCTCATCCTTTCTATCAAATCCCACCCTTGACCAAATGCGTAGCCTCAAACTTAGCTGATGTGTAACTACAGTCACATGCAACTTTTCTCTGTACGAAAGTGAATTCACGGAGACAATTTTCTCGACAACTGTATACATTTTACAGAAGTTATTGCCCTTTGGTACTTAAATTTCTTATGGTTTGTCCGTCATTTAATTTCAACAGTATCATTAATAGTTTAAAAGTCCACTCTCAGAAAATTTGCTGACTCAGAACAGCAGATAGTGTAGATCATGATCACTGGTTGCAAATTCAGAACTACTTGCTTGCTAGCAGAGGGTTAAAAGTTAAGAATTCTTCAGCAAAAAGTAGATTAACAAATCTCAGGGTTTTTCCGGAAATTAAAAATGAACTCTTCATTTAGTATATTGCTATAAAAAGAATTCCCACAAGCCAATTGACAAGTCACTATCCTTGACTTTATGAGACATTGAAATTCGCAAAAGAAAGTAGATTTTGCCAAATATGGATATGTTGTATAAACTATAAGTACATATTAATATATACAGGTCATTTTTGAGTGGTAGGATGAATATTAACAATAAAAACCACGAAAGTGTGATCGTATGGGTTTAATGACAGGTGGTGAGAATTTCATACATGAACGAACAGACAATAAAAAGCCTTTTGCAAATGGAATGTTAAACTGTAATTATTAACTGAAAACCACTTTATTGCCGGCATCATAACTCTGTCTGTTGTGGTGAGAGACCTTCAATGATATTTCTTTAAGAAATTGGAATTTCTTGCGTGGGTGTGGAATCGACTAACCTAATTTGTATTTTCTACAAGTTTAACAAGTAGTAACTTGAAGAAAAATTAAGTTATTTATCTCCTGGAAACAGTTGTGGAATATTAAAGATACTGGAAGATAATGATCACCTATTCTTTATTCTTCTCGCTAAATATGATACAAAGTTAAACATACATCAGGAAGTCAATGAGATAAAACGGTTAAGTAATTTATTTTACACCATATTGCTTTTTCTGCGTAGGCGTTGGTTTGATTGATCTGTAAGTGCAACTTGATGAATACAGTACGAGGGAGAACTTCATACACTATAAGCTGTTTACTAGCAAAAGACATTGCCATTGTTAAAGCGTAAAACAGAGAGAATAATACAAGCAACGTGAAGTAAAAAAAATTATTTGGATATTACGTTAAATAACGGTGAACTGGAATAATGGTGTATTCTAAACTGGTAATGATTTGTTATTTATTATTATTTGTTGTGGATTATTATATTTTTAGTAAACTACATAAACTGAAGACAGTTAAAACTAGAGTTCTTGGTTTGAAAATGTTACAAATTTAATTCTGAAATATGTATATCAGTATTCACAGTTCTGACAGCTTATGTAGGATTGGATAAGATACTCGGGCAGAATATCTATTTATCCAAAACATTAAAAAAAACTTAAATAATCATATCATACATGAAAGATATATAAATGTTGAAATGTTAATATTTGAAAACAAATAGAATACTTTTTTGTTGCTCCCTGGAACAACTAACATTCTTCTCTAAGATTTATTTAGATCATAAATATAAGAATTTTGAAGTGTTTGTTTATTTTGGGTTTTATACCCTGTTATTTATTCTGAATGTGACAAAAATTGAACTCTTAGCGTGAGGTTTACAAGGTAAAGTTAGATATCATATTCTATAAATAGAAGTTGATCAAGTTGAAGCAGACGACACCTTCCCATAATGCACCAGTACATGGGTTTTCCCCTAGAAGAAAGTGGACTTAAGAATGACGTGATGTCATATAAATTTATGACAGTTGCAAATTTAAAAATTGATTCAGGATTGAAAAACCGACTGTCATCTAGCATTAATCTGTTTAGTTTTACTGGTTGACCTTTACTTGACGTACATAATTTATGCTGGTGCTGTCTTAAATCCTACAAAATAAAATACCAAAGTAACCAGGGATTGTAGGTATCCAGTATCTGTCTCAACTTACTGAAGAGAGAAAAATAGGAAAAGTAAACACTCAGTTGCAGTTTAGGATTGGATTGAATTTCACAATGGTATTTTGACAATATTTGTATAGGCTATGATAAAATGTTTTGGTCTATTAATATAATTGATAGGAAAAAATGATGTCATATTTTGTTGATAATGAGAAATTGAAAATCGATTTCAATAGGAAGTGACAGTGGTCTGTTATTAAATAACAAGTTTTCAATCATTTAACTGGTATTTCATTACTGTTTATATAATTATTTAATAATTCTCTTTATGTCTTTGTTATCAGACAAGTATTTTAAGTTTTCAGACTGATTTAATTATTTATTTAAATTATGATATTTCCAAGAACTCAGCGACAAAGAAAACATCTTTCTTGAAATGAGATTATAGAAAGGTTTTATATAATTGCTGAGAAGCAAAAAAAGTGGGCGTATTGTCAACAGTGAAATAAAATTTTCAAAACTTAATTGATTAGAAAAAGTAAAAAATCAAATGTCCTTCCTTTTTTATTATATTCTCATGCGAAAGGCTCAAAGGTTGAACTTCTTAAGGCCATTTTGCATTAGATACTAAGTTGATGAATTTTCTTGTTTAAATGCTTCTGCGGACAAT
>JAUMHA010412832.1:0-10685 GCA_032359765.1 Saxidomus gigantea
TGAGGTTAGCAGTTGCCAAGAGATGACCCATCAGAAGGTAAAAGTTCAAGCTTGGGACGACATTTTGTAGAAAGAAACAGTTTCCTCTTAATAAACCACGACTGCTTAGGCATGTGTTACTGTAAAACAGTGTTTCCAACCCATCTAGAGATGAACTGGTTAGGAACCCAGAGGTAGTCTGGCGTGTATCTGTATTAGATCAGGGTCCTTGTATTAATGACCCTGGTTAGATACACCGGGTACCAAGGAGTCTACTCGTAAAAAAGCTATGGTCTGTTATCCGGATTCCCATGTAGTTGCACCTGTCTCATCAACTTGTCTGCACCTGTCAGACATTTGTATTTGCACATAGTATGCACTTGTTAATAATCACAGTTAATAACAAAATTCGTCTTAGGATGGTGCCGATTTACAGAATGGAAGAGCGGCACTTTCAGAATGCCTTGGTCTTTAAGCGATATGCACAGCGTGTCTGGCATGAATTTTCAAACTGTTATCAATTGCATCAAATTTGCTTTGCTGTTAAGGTTGTACTAGAAAGTGTTTTACATGTAAATTTATATCTACATAGAATTCCAAAACGACAGATACCACCAAGCATCATGGCTAAACATTTCTGACTGTCAGTCTTGATGAAAAACTTCTTTGGCAGTTTAAGCTTTTTAAAGCTCATTTGAGAAAGAAGTGATATATGAGTCATTGAGGACCGTCCATCGCCTTTCGTCTACAAATAGCAGCATTAGCAATCTGAAGCCAGCTTGGAGTCTCTACATACAATTACCGTGTCTATACTATATACTATATAGGTATCTAAGGCAAGTTCGATTAGTTTGATCAGTATGTCAAGAGTTTATGCCCCTGATTTAACAATTAACCAATCGAACCAAACCGGGTGTAACGTTTAACTACAAGACCGCGGCGGTGTTTATAATACGACTTGATGTAAAGAGTGACGAGCCCGTCGTTGGGTTTTAACCGAAATTGTGTTGTAGAACTCCGCTCTAGATGTCGAGTTAAAACCTACGGCACTTACATGCCAATATTGGGTTTTGATGGCATTCTCTGGAAGCACATCTATGTCCACTTAATTGTTTAGTAGGGCGTTAGACGTGTTTTGTCAGAATGCCAAATTACAATGATATCTCAGAAAACTAGTTACACTGTTTGTGCCGAAACTGGGTTGCAAGTTCAGAAATGTCAGTGAAAATAGGCAATGTCAGATTATCTGGCGCGGTGATCACGGGGCCAACCCTCGAGAGAAGATCTGAAGACTAGTGATGGGCTGTAAACAATGGAGATATGGTGTATGCGCCCGGTACAATGTTACGAATTGTTTGACTGACACCATTATTGCTTTGCCGAACCCTTATGGGAACGTTAAAAGTTACAATTTCGCTAAAAGCTTCTACATAGAGTAGCTAATACTTAGCTGATGTGGAGATAGGCTCACGCTAAACGGTAAAAAAATGAGGGTAGCCAGCGAGTTTATTCCCCCCCCCCCCAACGACTCAACACGGTTATTTTCATATCAAAACTTCGTTTATCATAAATGTACTGTTTGAGTTCATAAAGTTCGTAAGGAAAGACACTTCCTGTTTCTGATTGATTTATTTCTGTAAGGTGGTTTAGGATGAAGAATTCTTTCAAATTTACTTGAACTGCTATTTTTTCTTTCTCCCTGGTTATTTACTGGGTGATGACGCAACGTTGAGATGACGATAAGTGATGTTACAATGACGTGACACGCGGTGGCGATATGTGATATTACAATGACTGGACACGCGATGGCGATATGTGATGTTACAATGACTAGACACGCGATGGCGATATGTGATGTAACAATGACGTGACACGCGATGGCGATATGTGATGTTACAATGACTAGACACGCGATGGTGATATTACAATGGCGTGACACGCGATGGTGATATGTGATGTTACAATGACGTGACATGCGATGGTGATATGTGATATTACAATGACGTTTCACGCGATGGTGATATATGATATTACAATGGCGTGACACGCGATGATGATATGTGATGTTACAATGACGTAACATTTGATGGTGATATGTTATGTTACAATGACTAGACACACGATGGCGATATGTGATGTTACAATTACGTGACATGCGAAGGTGATATGTGATTTTACAATGACTAGACACGCGATGGCGATATGTGATATTACAATGACGTGACATGCGATGGCGATTTGCAATGTTACAATGACGTTTCACGCGATCGTTATATGCGATTAAAGCGAGCTGTTTTCGACAACATGGCGGATTTCACTTCTTTTCTTTTTCAATTTACCGGGTTTTTGGGTATGAAAAAAAGTTAAGGTCCGGGAAAAATAAGATCTTCCTTTGCTAGTTGGCTTCTTACATTATTATACAAAGACACAACAGAGTCGGATGAGCGCTATCCCGACCACGAGCTCCTATGGTAAAAATACATACACCTTGTGAGTGATAGGAACTATTCTAAAGTTCCGGGGCTATGTGAGTTTATAAATCATGATGCAAAAATATACAAGTAATGTAATGTACAGTAAGTCTGGATTTCTCATGACGCAGCTGATATAAATTTGATGGGAATGTATCACTTAAATGACATACAAACTATCTACTTTATTTCATAAAGATCCAAGTGCACAGAACATAAACCAAGTCTCAATTTGAAAGTAATGTAATCTTAAAGTGCAATTATCTCAATTTGAAAGTAGTGCAATTTTAAAGTGCAATTATCAAATCAGCAGTAGCACAAGTAACACCAAAAGAGATATATTTATGTAAAGAATTCTATACTTGAAATTAACTATACAGTATATTTGTAACAAAAGACACTCAACATCTCATTCCTAAAATTTCAAAGATTCAAATTCTCATCAAACGTTAAAATGTCTTCAAATAAGTGTTTAATGAAGTAGTACATGTACTTACTTTGAATTGTAGTAAAATGAAAAACGAAAATGTGAAAAAGTGCACAGCACTGTAAAATTGGTGTTCATAAAAGCAATAACTTAATAAAATAATAAGTAACATTTTTGGCCAGTGGCAAGTATGATTGCATGTTTCAAATAATCATGGCAACGATGTGATGTACTCGTACTTGTTTCATCTGCTTAAGATACTCAACATTATGCTCTGGTGTCTTTCTTATCATGCCAACCGTCGTCAAATATATCGTTTTTGAATTCACGAGTAATCAACTGTTCTGACTAATTGCATACTAAAATAACATTGTTCGTGTTCAGCTAGTTATGTTGATCATTCTTCTTCAGATTGGATAATAAGGTATTGTAAATGAATAGTATAGAATCATCAGCTAATGTTATTTTATATCCGTGTCCGTCTCTTAATTCTTTATAGCGAAACTACTGTATGTATTTGCTATTTTCAACACTATGCAAATCAAACGTTATTTATACGAAGTTTGCTTCAGTTTCTCCATTATCGCGTCATTAAATCCGTTCAGCCTGAGATATGTACACTCTTTCATTTCATGAAATATCTTTGTAATCCTTTTCACCTCTCTGTCAACATCCTCTTCTGTCCAGGTCGGTCGCATTGCGTCTTTGGAACTTTTGTTCCACATAACACCTGACCCGACAAATGGTCCACCGTAAACAAAATCGTAGTCGCTTTCATCACTGTTATCACTTCCACCGGAAATATCCGAATCGGCATCTGTTTCATCTTGTTGTAACACTGGACGCTCAGGAAGTCTACAAGGTGACAGACGAATCTGTTGTTTCTTTTTGCGTTGTCGTCTAAACTTTCTCTCTAATATTTGTAGCTTAATTTCTTTCGCCGGAATATCTATGTCTGCTAGAAGGTCCTTAAGTTCTATCGGTCGCCTTTTGGACAGATTTTCTAGACTATAAGTTCTCATAAGACCTGCTGTTTGTACTTTAATCGTTTTCACTTTCCGCTTTTTGACTTCCGGTTGATGCGGACATTTGGAGTCCCTTGCCAGTGACTGGGACCTTAGGGTTGCGTCTGCGTGTTTTCCACGGTGGCATGAACATTTGGGTGCTGGTGGGGAATATACCCGTCGGATTTCATTTTGTTTTTGTACACTTGCCCTACTCTTTCGTTGGCGTGTTTTAACTGGAATCTCTACCAGAAACTCAAATGGCCTGCTAAGTTTAGGTATGCTATGCCGCCGTCTACGTTGGCGCTTCCTTCTTACTTTTGGAAATTCTGCAACATTTTCAAGATCTTTCGTGGTTATCTTCTTCAGTTCAGCGGCAAACTTAGACGTCTTATTAGGGTTTGGTTTCGCATACTGAACTTGCATTTGATTCTTTTGCGGATCTACTTCTTCTTTATCAGAGTCATTGTCTAAGCTGTCGGTATCTTCTTCTTCGCGACTGCCTTTCTGTTGAAATTTCAGTTTTTCTACTTCAAATATCAGTCTATGTCCAACTTCTTGCAAAAACTGTTCCTTCAAGGTTGGTTTTGGTGTTGACTCCCGGTCAGACTCATCAGAATTGTCTTGAGCTTTCTTAGACCATTTTTTCGCAACTATTTTTGCAAGTCTTTGCTGTCGCTTTCGCATTATATTTCTCTTCCTGCGTCTTACTAAACGAAGAATATTCCTGAACTGTACAAATGCGAATACTGCGTTTGCGATTTGGAGAAATTTCCTCTTACCCTTCAACCTTTTGGTTTTTTCTTTGTTTTTCAAGTTAAGTCTCAATGCTCTAATCTCCTGATCAGTAAGCGGAGGACAGTCTTCAGTTTCTTTGAATTCACGAACGGGGTCCATTTCTGGTAGTAGAAAGGGCCTGTACCTTTCTATTTGCCTCTTGCGTTTCTTAAGCATTTTGTGTTTTGTTTTCCTCTGTATCAGTTGGTTGTCCTTCAAAATTATCTCAATATCAGATTCAGACGTATCGCCAGTATCTTCATCTATCTCCTTATGTATATCGAGATTAGATTTTTGGAGAGACTGCATGCTTTGACGTTGTCGTCGGGATCGATATTCTGCTGTCGCTGTAGAAAATCCCCCACACTTCATACTTGCGTCATCTTCCTCTAGAAAGCCGTTTGCAGCATCTTCCCCTAAATCCTCAAAATCGTCAGACTGAGGCTCCGGACTGTAGAAAATATCTAAACGCAGATCGTAGCCATTTTCAACAGGACTTCGATTAAGACTCCTTTCCTTTGATTGTTTTTTCAAATATTCGTTCCTAAACCAGTTTCTTTCAAGATTTTTTCCGTATTCATGTCGAAGTTTATATCCAGTTTGGACATTTCTTGAACCCTTCTTTTGGATTTGCTTAGCAGTATGTTCATTTCCAACGCATCCCGTCACACTAAGACCAGCATCTGCAATTCCAGAATCTCTAGATTCTGTCTGTCGCTCTTGAGGCGTAAAGTCTTGAAGAGCAGCTCGAAATTGATCTCGGATCGATTCTGTAATTTTTTCGACGGAATCTTTTCTTTCCAATCGTTTTGAAAATTCATTTTGATATTTCCGTGATGAAGACTCACTCTTGTTTTCATTATTCTTTACTCCAAAACGTAGGTTGAAACTTTTTCTTCGTCGCATAAGAACTGCCTTCCAGTTAGTTGATGACCCTTGAGTTTTGACATTGCTGGCGTCAACATGCTCGCTACTTTTCCGTCGCGGAAGTCTCATGGCAAGGTGAGGAAGACCGTCGTCATCATCCACATCAAAAGATTCGTCTAGTTTCACAGACAATCTTCGTTCATTACCTCGAGACATATTTAATGAAGCCATTTGTTCAAACCTCTTTGCTTTAAGGCTAGACGTTCTAGTTAACGGTGGTAGTTTTGACATCGCATTTTGCAGATTCACTGCCGATTTCTTTAAATGATCGCTGAGAATTTCGTCTTGTTGCAACTGTGAAAAGGGCGGTACGATTTCGTTTTTTACAATCGCCGTAGTGATTTGAGACAAAGACTCCTTGCGCTGACGTGGAGGCATGTTTAATATGACTTTCAGTTGACTAACATTACGATTATGAAACTGTTTTCCCGGCTGGTCGAGATTTAGGTGTGCAAATCCCGCGCGACTTTTACCGTAAAACTCATCTGTTACATCGTGTTTGTTAATTCCATACTGCCGGACAATACGACCATCTGGGGCGATGCTGTTAGCTGGAAATCCATTTAACCCGACGGATACCGACATGCTAAGTTGGTTGAAATATTCCCTATTCGGCGCACCTGCTTGTTTCCCAACAGGGTAATAATTATTTCCAGTCAAATTTAAGTTATTCCCATTATTAAGCGTAAATGTTTTCTTTCCGCCGTATGGCCACATTTTTTTTATGTCCTTCTTTTTTACGCGAAAAGAAATCCAAAACAGTCACTATTCTTTCTGTTATTATATCTTTATTTTATTTTTTTGAATAGGCAAACTGGTTTAGATCCCATGTTGCCGCCTGCTTGTTGCCAAATGAATAATACATCGCAGTAATAAATTGAAAGTAGCATTTGAGTAGTTATGACTTTTCATTAACCTGCATTTTGAAATAATGTTTATGACTGGCATTATGTGTACATCTTGTGATAAACAAGACATGGAAAATAGAATTTTCAATTAAATTGTCTCTGCTGAGGTAATGTGTTGTCAACATTACGTATATCAAAATGGACGTATATAGTGTTTTCGTCACATGAGAAAAACCGCTGATCTTTTGAAAATACATTATTATTGAATCATTTTCTCGTTGTATACAATGTTAAATTTCAACCACCGGAAAATGAATCGTGACTTACACGTTCGCCTCGGACTTTACCTTTGTATTTCAGCAAAATAAAAATGAAGGCAAGCCTTGCTAAAAGTAGTTGATCTATATCACTCGACAGAGGCCTTATTTTAGTAACTATAAGCATATTTATAAACAATACTTATCGATATTATTTTAACAACATCTCTTCTATCCATTTATAGATAGTAAAACGTAAAAAATAACGTACTCTAAAAATGCAGAATAATTATTATACCATTTTTAACATTACGGGCAGTGTCTAATTTTTTCATAAATGTTTAGATCAAACTTCAGACAATGCAGTTAACTCTTTGGCTTTCTAAAGCAGATCGATTTTTGATACAGAGGTACTCTACATTAACCTGTCAAATAGGATACAATGTACACCAGTGACTGGCTGTCAGTGACAAGAGGTAACCACCATCACCGGTTCAACTGTATTTATGAACCATATAGACTGAATTTACAATAAGATCAAAGTGCATGTATAAACATTCAAGGCTTAAGTGCCCGAAATTGGACCATAGCAAAAACTGTACGGTGGCTAAACATTTCATAATTAAATTTTGTTGCCAAGATCTTTCTTACAGTTATAAAGCATAGATACGACAACAACACATTAGAATGTGATAACCATTTATTGTTCTCTCTCGACACTTGAAACAGGTGAGTTTGTTTACAACACTGAAAGACGGTGACAAAGACAGCTGAAAAATCTCCCCATTTGAAAATGAAAATTATTGAATTAAACTGAGATATATGTAAACAGTTACTTGAAATGTCTCAATGTTACAAACTGACAACTTCATGTGAACAACTCCGGCTATATTGCCTCCAAACTAGAGGTCTGAGAATTATAAGCGAACGTAAACGTGGATATTTCAAAGTGAACTTTATGATTATAGTTCCTATTACATATTCTTGAATCCGGGAAATTATTTTTAAAATTCTCAATATGTTTCATCACTCTTCAGTAACCGGAAGACGTGTAAGAAAGTTGGATTTTATGGCCGGAAGTGAACGGATGCTAAGAGCTCACCACAAGAACGCAGTGTTTCATAAGTCTCTTGAGGACAAGAAGAGTGTGTTTGATGCCGACTGTCAAAAGCGATTGAGTAAAGTACAACATGAAATTTATGATATTTATTTCAACGAGTTTGTTCCGCTTAAAGAAGAAGCAAATCGTATACAACAGAGACTTCCAAATATTGACAATGGTGAATTTAGACCAACACTGAAAAAGCTTGCAACAATTCCAGGTAAAAATGGTTCCTCGGACGCGAGATTACCAGTTATACATTCTCTATCTCTTGTGTCGTCTTCTTATAAAGACGCAGATGAAAAGAACAGACGCACGGACAGCTTTCTTGATCTTTTAAGACAGCAGGAGCTCGAAAGATCTAACAATAAAAAGAAATCGGGGAAACAAATAGTTTCTAGGGAGACGGAAGCAAACGCATACACACCTTGTTCGTTTTGGCCAGATTCTGATTCTGATGACTCTCTGCCAATAGACGAAAAACGTTTAAAAATTTTGAAGACCGCCATTGCCCTAACATCACAACCTGTGAAACCACCAGAGCCAAGAAAGCCGAGACGTTTGCGTAGAAGTTTTCTGCTTACCCTCCGAAGACAAAGTAAACTAGTATGGGAAGAAGACCTTTTGAGACGGATAGGACCACCTTCACGTGAAAGTATTCAAAAGAAGGCAACTTCTGAAGAAAGCGAAATGACATCAAAAACTGAAGACGACAAACAAGAACATTCTACATTACAGTGGCGCCCGTCCTTCTCCAAGAACAACATTCTCAATGACAGTGATGAAAGCGGGAGCGAACACTTGGCTCAGTATTCAGGAAGTCTTCTGTCAGAGTCAAAACTGCGTTTGTCTCAGACAATAGATCGTCTGATGTCAAGGTCTAGGGCGTCGACGGAGTCAATCCTTAGTGAAGCACTTTCACTGCAGCGTAGATCAGTATCCAGATACAATGATGCCCCTGTTCATGATATGGAAGACTTGCATTATTCTGAATCTAGCCCGGATATATTTTCAGTAATAAGTGAGGCCACCGGAAGTCATTCAACCGGTTCCAGTTATACAACAGGAAGTTCTGAAGATGACAGTGAAAGTTATTTCAGTTCTAGCGAAGAAATTTGACAGGTTTACTCGAATCACGGAAGTATTTCCGTGCTCGAATGCTATAAATCTGCGATCATGATTTTAAATTTTAATATCAAGTCTCCGGAATATGCGTTACTTCATTTCCCCATGTACATTATAGCACTTTTATACTTATAATATCTTAAATGGGTTGCACTATCTTCTGACAATAATGTAAGAGAGTAATGAAATTTGAGACTTCTGAAGAAAGGGAAATGACATGCGAGCGGCAAGTGATTCTGTGCAGATCATGACCAGTCTGTACATTTTAAAAGTTTTGCAGGGTTAATGTTAATACATGTACATGTACATACACGATTTGACAGAGTTTGGACGAAGCAACAACCTTGCAGCGTCCGTTTATTAATGAAATTTAGCAAAATAGTCTCTATGCTTTGGCGTAAGGACAATGTTATATTGTAGACTTCACTAAAGATGGTATTTCATATATTTGAATGAAAACCAGTGTCAGTATTATTTACCTGATTTATATATGTAATAAAAAACTGATCGGCTATTTTTTTTACGTTACTTTCTTAATAAAACATCAAACTGAGAACGTACAACCACAATTACGGAATGTTTTTTTTCCTTTGATTGTTTATAGTCCCTACCGACCCTGGAGTTTCCACCTGGGTGAACTTTCCACGACTCCTCATTATCACGTGACCTAGATATGTTACTTTGGCGCGTTAAATACTGCTGTAACAGATTAATGAAAGAAACTATGAAAGCTCCCATCTGATTAGGCATCAAAAGCAGGTATTGGTTGATATTCACATTTGGGTTAATACAAAACTTACGCTTTTTGATCAAAAGGTAGTGCCAATTTAAACATATTAGATAGATAGATAGATTTATTTCGGTATGGAATACATATACATGGACACTTAAAACAACATGCATGGTACAAATATATAGCATACATTGAGATGAAGTCTAGGGAGTATACGACACAGCTATTGTGGATAGAGTTCAGATTAGATTTTTATAAAAGTAACTTCGACTCACAACATGGCTGTTTAAGGAGATTTAGGGTGTTACCCCATTTCAAATATTTATCGGTTTGTACAGATATCAATGTAGTAAATAGCAGGTCTTGGCCTAAATATGTAAAATTTATGTTAGACAGTTTAGGCTGCTTCTATTTCTAAAATGATGCAAATGAAAATATAAATTACAGTGTTTAAGAGAAACATGATCAGTTAAAACAGGAATGGCACCCGGCTGTGACTAATATGTCTATACTTGATTACTATAATTATAGATTCAAAATTTCATTTAAATACGAACCATATTTGGAATTAAAAGAAAATGACTTGAAGTTTGTAAGAAAACTATGTACATGATTCAGTATGTCTTCACATAGCCTTGCTATTGAAACTGGTCGTTACAGGGGTACAGACAGAGCAAATTGACATTGTCAACAGTGTCAATCAAATATGATAGAAACATAATACCATTTATTCATGATTCGTCAATAACATCAGATGTTTACGTTAAATTTTTTTAACACAGTTGTCATGGCCAAATATGAGAAAATTCGATAGATACATGCCATCACAAAATAAAAGCATTCTCCGTAGCAAATATAAGATGTTAAAGAAGGTATACAAAATGAAACACTTTTATCCTATTAAGTAAATGATATTTTCATATGTTTGCACCTATGTGTACATAATTTTGTTTCACTTTTCTTAGCCATATACATGTCATGTGTCGATACTGCTTATAAAGATTGCTGTTTGTAAAAGAAATCTAAATAAAACTG
>JAUMHA010412843.1:0-10684 GCA_032359765.1 Saxidomus gigantea
CAAACATACCTATTTTAACTTTTATGGTACTTTTTAATATGGTCAGTATTTCTAAAGTGGGGGTAGGGCAACAAAAACCGGAATTAATTTTTAATTAAACGGTGAAATGTCTTTAAATTTTGCACACTTGTCTGTTAACAGATGTAGATTATATAAATGTCAAGTTTGATGTGTTTTGGAATAGTGTCCATTAGACCCCCACTACCTTAAGTTAAAATAAAATATAATGTTGAAATTAATAGATATTCATTTATATGTTTACAGATCTATATACATCATGTCAGAAGAACGAAAACAACTGCGTCAGGTTTTTTTTGATTTTTTTTGTGTCTTCAACTAGACTAGAATCATTATTTGGTTCTATGACGACACTTTGAAAGCTACGAGAATTATTTCCTTGTTTCTTAAAAAGAAATCGTTTTGTGTGAAAACATCATCGTTTTAAATTGATATTTTTAATTAAGAAATAATCTATGGCTTGGAATGCTTTATCGAAATTGAAGCATTCCCCAGAGGTGATGTGCTTGGCGGAAGAGTTATTACGCAGGCACATTGCCGACGGGAAATGCTTCAATTTCTATAAAGCACTCCAAGCCATAGCTTATTTCGATTCTTATAAGCCGAATTTTTGAAAACTATCGTAATTACTACGGACCTTTATTTCAGTTCGGCAGTAATGTGCGAAATTACATAAATAGTGGCTGTTGGAATTCACTCCCCTATTCGGGCAACCATTCAAGATATAATACATAACTATATTATAAAAACTTATTTCAGTTTAATCATCTAATACATAAAGTATAAAAATAATGTCCGACTGTAACATTATGCAGAAGACGTCAGATTCAGAACCTAACAAAGCAGACAATCGATTAAATGCGTACCGTTAATTTGAAACCGTTTCTTTTTCTCCCGGAATCAAAATATTGTCTGACTGTTAATGCTGAATTTCTTGGCCTTTTAAAGGAAAGCAAGGTGAAGGTATTCTAATGCTTACTTGAGGCAATTAAAAATAATATTTAGGTTATTAAACAAAACTTTTTCATGTGACTGATGTATATTTACTTATATTATTTCTATTTCTATATTTCATTTACTGCACGGGAGTAATTAGAAAAGTATTGAGGAGCTACTTCAATGTCCGAAACTCCGTCTATTTTTCCGAGTGCTTTAAGCACTCGAATTGACTATAGAAATATACCATAGACATATTAGAATGATCAATAAAATACTTCTACCCGGAAAAGTTAGTGAATAAATGAATAAAAACTGCCCGTACACCCGTTTATATACTTTTCGTTGTAGAAGTATGCTACCATTTTTAACAAATTTTCTGTTTTCATTTACTCTTTCAGTATTATGGCAATTATTTTCAATATTCGTGTTAAAACTTTCGTTAGTCCGTTTTCTCATCATCTGTTTTCAGACTGATTACGAATCTATGTACTGTAGTCCCTAACTGAAGAAATGAAAATGTAAAGACCAAGTATTTGAAAGACCTTTATATAGATATGCCTTCGCCGGCAGTCTATATTATAATTTCATCATTTTCTACAATTAAAGTTACAAAAATTGACTTATTTTAGTAAGGATATAATTTGTAACAGAAATAAGTTAATAATTTAGAAAATACACGATAATCATAGGATTATTCATTCATGATACATAAAAAGTAGTATACGCTTTCGTTATTGGTCCGAAACTGCCCCCTCATTCGCAGATCGATAACTGTGTGTGCTCTTTAACTCTAAAAAGTACGCAAGGACGACAAGTCTGTGAAAAACCCGTATGGATAAATTAGTCTATTTATTTCATTTAGAGTATTTTCAGGAGGACCATGAAGATTGCAGTGGATACAGTAATTTTGGAAAAATAAAGTATTTCAAAACTGTTATTTTTTTCAAGCAATGATAAATTATGTTTTTGCCAGCTTTTAAGAGCTGATGTAGCTTCAGATATTCTTGACTTTAAATTTGAATAATGAACTTTCTTTTCATCATTTTCAAAAGACAATACCAAGTGTTGCAGCTTTTTCTGATGTCCATTTTAACTTTTTGTGTTTTCAATAAACTATGTTATCATTTTTAAGAGACCCGACTCGTAGTACCACTGATGTGTTTACATTCAATTTGAGACCTAAAATGCTTCCATACTTTTCAATTGTATTAATAAGATTTTCAAAAGAAGATTTTGTACCATTTGTTACGAATGTTGCACCGTCAGCAAAGAGTTATTCTTTTACTTCTGTATTATAAAAGTTAACTTTATAGTTTTCTTTATTTCGAACTATAGCTATTGATAAAACTTCGATCGCAATTATGAACAGGTAAAGCGAAAGTGGATATCCTTTACGTACACTCTTTTCAATTTCAAAGAAATCTATTAGACACAGCACTTTGTATATCATTGTAAAAGGTTTCAATCCACTTGATAAGTGATTCTCCGAAATTGAAATACCTTAGAGTTTTATACAGAAAACTATGATCTACACTATCAAATGCCTTTTCAAAATCTGCAAAAAATGACAACCCTGGTAAATTGTGTTCATTTAAATGATCAAGTATATCATAAATTAACCTTATATTTTCACCTATATAACGATTTTCATAAACCCTGTTTGCGAATGATGTATAACTTTTGGTAAAACCTTTTTGATTCTAATTGCGACTGCTTTTGTAGTAATTTTATATTCTATGATTAACCGTGTAATTGCTCGCCAATTGTTCAGGTAGCATAGATCTTGTTCTTGTTTGTGGTATTTATGTAATTATTCCTTGTTTTTGTAATTGTGAAAGATCGCCTGTTTCATATGCATGATTAATTGCCTTTAAATAGGTTTGATTTAAATCTTGCCAAAATATGTTATAGAATTCTGCAGTAATACCGTCGGAACCAGGGCTTTTATTATTTTGCATATCTAAAAACGCATCTGCACCATCGTGTTCATTTAAAATTCCCTCACAAGTATGTGTTTCTTTGTTATTGAACTTTGAAACTGATGAACCATTTGGGAAGAAGTCACTATCATCTGAACGTATTTGATTCTTTTTATATAATTTTCGATAAAAACATTTTGTTTATCTTTAAATGTCGTTAGATTCTGTAATATCTTCATTATTAATGGTTAATCTTCTTCTCTATATTTGAGAATTTTTTTTTTTTTTCCAAAACCTTCAATATGTTCGGCTCTTGAGCGTAAATATATTCCATTAGTTATTTTATCTATCAATTGTTTTAGCTTAAATTTTGCTTCTCTTAAATTTTTAACTGATAAATCATTAGAGGAACCATACGAAATTTCTAATTTTAGTTCATCAATATATATAATTAAATCATTTTCTTCTTTCATATCATTTTTCTTTTTATTTGTGCAATAACGAATAGAAACATTTCTAATAGTGCCTTTTATCAGTTTCCAAAGTACCAGAATCTACATTCATATAGACTAGTGAGTGATATGAGCGCAAGCCTGTTGTAATTTTACAATCTAAAGTATTATTAACAAGGTTTGTTGAGATAAAAAAAAACTAGCCGACAAGATATTTCACTCTTATTATTTGAATGCCACGTATATTGCTTTTTCTCTGGATTTTTGATTCGCCAAATGTCATTTAACTCATGATTTTTAATTAAATTTTTAATTTTTTCTCTAGACTTTTTATTTGTATCTGAACAACTATTTTTCTTATCTTTATTTACGTCTAGTACCCTATTAAAATCGCCGCCAATGATAAACGTTTCATCATCATGATCAGCTATAATTTGTTCAATACTAGTGACATTGTTACAGCATCGTCGTTTAGCGCATACACGTTTGATATTGAAATTGTCTTTCCTTCTATCCTAATTTGTAAGTACTGTAATCTTCCGACAATTAAATCAATGTAAGCTGAAGTTTCTACACTTTTTTGTTAAAAGATCTAAACAAATTTACTGGTCGAACTATTTCCGCTAAAGTACACTTTCCCGTCCCAGTCATATTGCCATTTTTTTCAAAAATACTTTGATAATGTATTATTTGTAACAGACAAACCGAATACTTTTTTTATCCACCAAAATATTTGTTTTTTCTTTTTTAAATCGCCGAGTCCCTTGACATTAAACGTACATAATTTATAAGTCATATGAAACATAAAAATGTGTTTACCATGTTAAAAGCATTTCCTAATGTCTCATGTATCTTATTCTTATAAATATCAAAAGTATTAATGATATATTATAGGAAAAAAATTGAGCTGGAGGCATAATTATAAAACGATAATGTGTAGTGGTAATACAGATGAACGATTTGACTAAGTTGTACACGTACCTTACCTGACTAATGCCTGCATTAAAATAAAAGATGTCATTGTTTTCGTTTTACAGACGAAGTACTTTGTTTCTACCTTTCCCATTTGCTACAAATGGACAATGTCCCACTGGTATTCCTTACCAAATTAAACACAGTCTTTTGGAAATATGTGAATATTGACAGTCTACAATGGAGTGCAAATGAGACCGTAAGCTTGGTCAGGTTGATGAATGATGTCAAGTTAGTATAAAATTGCAAACAAGAGGTTTATGACGATCCTATAACGCTTCAAAGTTTAATCTCTAAGTTTAACCACAAAGCGCCAAGTAAATATGTTGAAACAGTGATTTGTATACTCGTAAAGACAAATGTCAACCTTTTTTCATCTTTTTGTAAATAGAGGTCCTTTATAACCATATCAATGACAGTTTGGACGTGTAATAACAAAAGCTTGATTGAAATATCTAAAAAATTGTTCTCAGAGAAAACACTAAATTATAGATTGTTTTATTTATACGAATTTATTTACGAAAAAAGCGAAACAAGTTCTTACAACTTAGATTAACCGCTCTCGAGACTCATTCCAGATGGAATCAACCTCGAAGAGAGATAGAGGCAATGTATTGTATTATAGATAGGTATAACAAGCTCACGCGAAAGTAGTCTGCAAAGCAGATCTTTCTTCAAATATGAGTTTACACGCGGTCATTTATACTGAATATGTCCAGGAATGTGAATTTGAGCATTTACATATTTTCAAGACCAATTCCCAAGCTGACATTTCTAACAAAACAATTGAAAGAATTCTAGAAAGTGTCGAATCAAGCGAAACGATCTTCAATTATTGAAATATTTTCAGGCTAAACGTAAGAGTTCCCAACATAATCTACGAAGCATTTTTCAATGGAGTGCCAGTGACAGGCAGTTCATTCAGCCAGTATAAGAGCTTCCGTAACACCTCTAAATATGTAGCTGAGGTTATACAGTTTGGAAGCTTGATTGTTTTAGACTTTTTGGCAATGCAAACGGACAGGTAATTTTTATAACTTCAATGATGACCACTATAAATCAATTTTATTTTTATATTTTATTCATGTATTTCTTTGGTGTTAGAGATGTGTCTGTATAAAATAATTATTCTAATACATTTCCTTGAAGTTACTCCATTTTAACGGTACTGAGAATTGAGTCGTAGCAGGTTCTGTGGTGTTGAGAATTTAAATCACTTGGTGAGATATTCCCATGACTCTATCAGACATGCAAATATAGGATCTATATGTGAAACTTTCTTTATTTAGGTATAAAAGGTGGGCTAAAAATACAGGAGAATATCCATATGTACCTTCGAAAAAAACACTAAATCTGGCAAAGTCTCGAAATGGTAAACTGTGGATACTTGACAATGAATTCTCATTCTTCGGCATCTACTTTTCTAGAACGTTCACTCAGTTGAATAATGCATACGACAAACTCCTAAAATCTATGTGTGTTTTTCAACCAACGCTGGTCGAATCGCTTGAAAATCTTTCCAAACAACGCTCGTTTTCTGACACATTTTTCAACTTTTTAATTGCTAACGAACCACTTCTACGCAATATGGACAGACACAAGTTCATGTTACATACACGAATTCTTATAAATAGACTGTATACAGTAATTCGCTGGATTAGACATTGTCAAACTTTGCACATCAATAACAAGATATAGTCGGATAAAAAAATATGTAGTTGTACATTTTTGTATTTTGAATAGAAGGAAAGAAAGTGTCAGTGATGGTCTTAATTTTATAAATGTGTCATGATTACTGAAAGCCGATGATTCAAAGTTAAATGGCAAGTTAAATGCTTAGAAATGCGTGTTTACTTTGATTTTTTCTGTAGATTGTGGTACAAACACATATGAACTATTTTCAGGTAAATGTGATTCAAGTTCTACATGTACAACAACAGACATATTTTCTTAAGTTACGAAATAACTGTACATTGTATTCTTAATAAAGCAATTTAACACCTTTCCAAGTAATTGACTTTTTGAATTACTTAAGCAAGAACAGCTGTCTCTGTAAACTGACATATACCCCTGAATGGCAGCTTTGATTGAAAATAGCAGCACTGTGTTCAGTGCATCAAAACAACCATGGTTCCTTTCGTTAGCTTATGTATTTCAAACAATGTAGGAGAACCTTCTAATATTTGATACTAGTGTAAGGACATGCTTCCACCGCTCAGACTCCCTCCTTAAGTGACTTTGACCATTGATCCAGTTACCCCGAACTAAATAAGATTCTTTCATCTGTTAGCAACAATAAACTTACCCAGTTTCATGAGCAAACCATCGAGTGTTCTTCAGTTATTAATAGTAGACAGTATTTTGCACTAAAAGCCATAGTAAATCTGATCATGGATCACGATGTCTTCCAGTGGCCATGACCAACTAAGTCTGAAATCAAACTTTATATTAAAGAAAAAGCGGACAAAATGTTTAATTTTTAGGCCCTTTACTACACTTCCTACTACTGCCTCAAGT
This sequence comes from Saxidomus gigantea, assembly GCA_032359765.1. Classification (NCBI taxonomy): domain Eukaryota; kingdom Metazoa; phylum Mollusca; class Bivalvia; order Venerida; family Veneridae; genus Saxidomus; species Saxidomus gigantea. Next base: position 6,818 of record JAUMHA010412843.1, read on the forward strand.
GTGATGAAAATCGTACAAGTAGTTTAAAAGAATAATCGTATCAAGCTTTGCAACTTTGGGTCCTGTAACCTTGACCTTTGGCAATATGAGGGTTAGGGTTAAGGGTAAGGTTGAGGGTCTAAGTAAAGTGCGAACTTTTGTACCAAGATCCCGCCCACTTGGTACCAAGATCTCGCCCACATTGGTCACATGACCTGTCAATCATAGGTAAACGAGTTAATGCGCATGATAGTAAACAATATGTTCTCTACGCATTTGAAAAGGAAAAGCTTGATTTATATAGTATAACGTTTAGACGGAAACATTGGAATGATTTTGTAATTTGCATATTAATGATCGAGTGAAGTAATTCATTTACAATAAATAACAGGCATATTATATGAAACTACCTGTTTTGCCACAAGAAAAACAAGGAGTCAGTGTCTAAGAAATGGATACTTTTTTATTGGTCCTGGGCATGCGCTACTTTGAATTATGGGATAGCGCATTTGGACACTGTACTGAAAGATTTTGCTTTTATGCAGTAAGGAATTCATTTGACCAATAAACCCTGGTACTTATCACCCCTAAACTGTTTACCTGAAATACCGTTGATCCTTTTGCCATTGACTCCTTTGCAGAACTGTTGCCTCCGTGTGTTGTACTAATCCCCCATACATACTTATGTATATGACCCGAAAGCTGTTACTTCAGTACCGTTAACCCTTTTGGGTTCATCCATATACTGTTTATCCCTGTATCCATGTTCCATTGACCATTTTCCGTTTAACCGTTTACCGTTTACCCCATACCCTATTGGCAATTGACCAAGATACCGTAGACCCGCATAACCATTGACCCCTCCAACATTGACGCCTTATACCGTGGAACCCTACACTATTGAACTCATCTAGCATGTACCTATACCGTTGACCTGTATTACCTTTAACCATGCGCGGAATTCGAAATCTTAGTTCGAACTGCGCATGCGCTACTTTGAATAATGAGATACCGCATTCAACGGAGGACCACTTACTGAAAGGTTGTGCTTTTAGCGCAGTAAGGAATTCATTAAGAAATAATTGATAAATAATGTACCAGATTTAAATTGAGGTAAGATAATTATCTAGAAATGATTGGTAGTTTGTGAATGATGTTCTAGAAATTTTAGGTAAACAATTAATGGCATTGTGGGTGAAAAACTGGAATGAACATGGTTGCAATCATGGTTTGAAAATGGTGACGATTTAAGAATTATTTGGAAATTATTTGTAGTTTTTAAACAAGTGAACTTGATAGTTATCTCCCTTGAATTTCAAGTAAACTGAATGTATTACGCTTATAATCTATAAAAAATTAGCTATTTGTAAACTGTCCGTCTGATATGGTTGCTGCTGATATTGTCACAATAAATACATCATTGGAAAGCTTATGATCTTATGTGTATGTGTAAATATCAGGACAACACAGACTGTACACACACGTGTAAAGTTATAAACTGGAGACACAACTGTCCACAAATTTTGACCTTTAACCATTTGTGTAAACTTTACTTTTGAGATAGGAACCCATGTGCTTACCTTTTGCATTCAATGACTGTGCTCAACTAATTATGAAGTATCATAGCTGTGAATGGTAACTGAGAAGTGGATTTTGACAAAACTGAACTGAAAGTTCATAGTTTGAACAACTCTTAATGTCATTCAAAAGTTATGGAATTTACCCATAGGGTTGAATGTATTGTGCCAATTGATTGATTTGGATTTAACGTCGCACTGAACAACTAAGGTCATAATGGCAACTTCCAGCTTTCATGGAGGAGGAAGAACCTAAGTGCAAATTAAGGCATTATCTTAGTCACGAGCGGGCTCCTGGGTAGAACCTAGATAGTTTCCAGACATAAAAGAACTCGACCCAAGTAGGGCACGAACCTACAGCGGTGAAGGACAAGTGATCATCAGTCAGTGACCTTAACCATTCGGCCACAGATGCCATTGTATGATGCCAAGCGATTATTGTCTTAAGTTTCAAGGCTTTTATGGTTACCGAGAAAGTGAATTTTAAGAAAGCTTAACCAGATTTAAGACGACAGGGCCGACTGACTCCAAGATGGTTATGACGATGGCTCTTCTGTTTTTCATAGAAAAGCTAAAAATGAATAAATCAATCTTTTGCTATAAATTGAATCAGTATATACCTATTGTAGAACAAGTACTTGCAGCTTACATTACCTATCCCGGTGAGTGCTTCCAAAATACTGCGAATTGCAATATACCGTCTATTGCGCACCCCTAGTCATTACCAACCTCTCTACCATGCTGTTTTACACTTACTGTACAGACCACTCTCTTCTTCTCAGCCAATTTCTTTGAATGAAAATGACAGCTATCAGAATATGCTGCATTTTGTTGAAAATCTCATGTTCTAAATATCAGATACATTTTTGCCTTCTGGTTTAAGTGCAGACTATGATCAAAATATTTCACGTATGATCTTATTCAGCAGTGCGTGCTATTTATTGGCAGTTAAGTCTGGTTTTAGTCTGGTTAAATAGTTAACTGACAATAAAATACAATATGTACATTGTGAATGTTTATGAAATTCAGGGGTATAAAAGTTGGAGACATTACACAAAGTTAATTGAACATTAAGCAATATGCAATCAGACCGTCACTTAAAATCAGACTTTTCAGAATATATCAAGGATAGTACATTAACTTGTATATCACTGGCATTGGACACGAAATCGGCTGATGGCTGCGATATTATAATATACAAGATTTGCCTCCATTGTTCTGATGTTCTCACTCTACATAAATATGTACGCGTTTAAGGTGTATTTGATCGGGTAGAGCTGATTTATTATTAAATACTTGATACTGGTGAGTTTCTGATTACATTCAAACAATTATACTCTTTCTCTTTGTTTAAAGACGATCGATACAGTTTCATCATTTTTTTTAAAGCAATGAGAATTTTATGAAATTTGGTTTGAGGTTAGGGTAATACCTGATAAGTCAGAATATAAAATATGAAAGGTAGGTCACCAGCCTTATTTATAAGTAATGGACACATTTTGAAGTATACACCCGAAAGCAGTGAAAATGACCCCTATCTCATGTTTATCAATAATAAAACTCTAAAGTTGACGACTCACCATTGTTTGTTTGTTTTTAAATGGTAAGCAATTTATCCTAGTTCACGAAACTACATGAATTGATATTTCAAAATGTATTCATACTGAAAACATACTTTAAAGACAAACTAGTTTCTGTAAAAAAATACGTAAAATTTATAGTCATTTATTTTAAACTTATTTTCACCAGCCTTGTTATTGAGAAAAATGAGCTGTTGTCTCGGGTGGGAGGGTGGTATTGGAGGGTAGGCCATGTGTATATTGCCACTGACGTAATACAGATAGCTAAATGAAACTTAAACTGGACAAATTGTGCGTAGTAAAACACATTTATGGAGTTTGACAACTATCTCACTGTGAAAACGTGTGGCTATGAGAATGACTGTATTGTAAACATCGGTAAGGCTGAAGTAGTTGACAACATATTGACAGTAAGAGATATGTTAAAGGGAGAACAAGAACAATTAGTTATAACTATTCTAAGTACAGTCAAAGTCACAGATACAGATACCAAGAGGGGCTCAATGAAACGCCCGACTTATGTTTATCTCAAAAGTAATGTAAAGTAGGGGCCATGAGTCTAACCAACTACCCGGCTACTTCCGGTATTCAATGTCGCTGCATTTAGACCTACGTGCAAATTTAAACTCAACATTAGCATTAATGTTATCAATTATTCTAATATGCCTATGGTATATTTCTATAGTCAATTCGAGTGCATTGATATGATTAAAGCACTCGGAAAAGAAGGC
>JAUMHA010412854.1:0-10684 GCA_032359765.1 Saxidomus gigantea
GTCGTATAGTAATGACCTTACTTATGGACTGCAGGACCTATTATGTAAGGTTACAACCCCATATCTGTATTAGATTTTGCGGAATCAACTTACACGTTAAAAGATTTTCTAAGTATAAATCGCGGAATAAATTTGCTAAAATTCCTGCAAGAGTTATGAGACTGAATGCTATCGCCTCGACTGCTGGCCTCAAATGTTTTTTTTCATAAAGTTTCAATCCAAACCTGCTGAAGTTTGAAAGCAACCTGCGCTAAACTTTATACAATAATGTTTAAGTCAAAACTGTATCAGAATCTTTCGTGTAAGATTCATAGAGTTTGATGCTTTAACCTTGTTTATTGAACCGAAGGCTTTCTGTTTTTTTCTTTTCAGTTTCTGAAATAGTTAAAGAGATGGTATTTTATAGCAAAACTTCAAGAAAGGTTTTCTGACTCCAACAGAAGCATAATTCCACTCAATATATGCATTTTTAAAGGATTAACACCATGGCCTTGTTTATTGTCCCAATTCTCTGCATTGGTTTTGGAAATAGAGACTTGCATGCAAAACTTATAAAACAAATAGCAAATGACAAATATAACAGCTCGGACTAGCCATCGAACAGTCGAATTTAAAACGTGTAATAAATATCATTTGAAAAATACCATTGCGTGGACACCATCACTGAGGGCAGTAGTCATTTCTGATTCAAGGTCACGACGCTTACGGTTGGTGATAGATTTGACAAGTTTCTTTAAAGCTTCACTTAGTCGTCTCAGTATACTTGGTATCTGTTTAGCCGTGTTCAACCATTCAGCTGCCCGACCTTAGGTAGTCAATTTTAAAGTGTATGAAAGCGCTTAAAATTTGAGGCAAGTATCATAACGTGAATAAGTATCATAAAGGTAACTCTGAAGTTTCTTTGAGTATGATAAAAAAGTGAAATTTTATACTGATTTTGTTATCAGAAAGTATAATAATTGATATCGTGCAGAAACTTTAATTAATATTGGGCGAGAATATCATCAAGTAAGTATCTTACTTTAAAATACGGAAACGCATATACGCCACCATTTGCTTGTTGCTACTTGCTAATTATTCTGTCACTGTGCAATATTATTCTGACATGAACTAATGTTTAAGGACTTGTGACAGTCATTTATGAGAAAAACGCGTAATTATCACTACATTGGGTGATGTTATTACATGTAATTCATAAGACGTAGCGTGTATATTCAGTAATTGTATTCGAATGTTTATTTTGAATATCAAGCGATACAGAACCGCATCAAAATTCAGGCGTTGATATTGTGCATTTACAAGTTAAACACGCGAATTTCTGAAAACTGTTAAGACATTGACGACAGAATGAGAAATCATTGCGCAATGTCAGAACAGCATCCTGAAGTGCGCGTTCTTTATACAACAACGAACGAACTGCAATTTTTAAGTAATTCTCGTTGTTCAAATAAGCATGCGACTAATGTATATAACAGAATATACGCAATATGAACTTTGAAATGTTCATGTTCTAAAGAGGACGCCGTCTCAGTTACTTTAGCAAATACGTGTAGAAGCGAATTATAATAAAACACGTACAAGAAATGTACATACCCAAATTCAATTTAATCGAAAACATTTTCTTTATTCAATTTCTTAAAGTTTATGTTGTTTATGTTTTACGTGTGTGTTGTTTTTCTGCATTGTTTATGTATTGTTTTATTATTGTAGCTAGTATAATATAATGCTTTTACCTTTTATGAACATACAGGCGTCCACAACCTTGTTTTTAACATCCACGGCCATCGTAATTGCCATTTTCACACTGTAAGAAACGTGGGTACATTGATAGACATGTATCAGGCATATATAATAATGTCATATTCACAAGTTACGACCGATACAGACACACCTTTAAAACGTAAGTATAAACCTGATTTTGCACTGTAAAACTGACATAGGGGCGGATTTAACATAACTAATGATCTTTCGGATAAGAATTAAAAACAAGTTCCGATGTAGATGTATCGGTGCTGTACACCGGACATGTTAAAGAACCAGACGGTGTCTCTGAACACTAAACATGTTTTCGTGCCTCTTTGCAAATGCATTAGTTTTATACTCTATATAACAAGCCAAATAATATAAAGGATTGGCTTGCTCCCTTCCAAATGGCGTTATACCTTCAACCCTTGGTGGTGTCTATATATATAGCAAATTATATTTTAACAGTACAAATACTATATGATTGGAGCAACAGAAAACTGTCGAGCAAATAGGGCAAATTAAAGTTTCTCATTGCAGTGCACAAAAACTATAACAAAGTATATTTGTAACAAACAAGGTGAATTTGAATGCCCTAATGTTTAAGAGGATCATATCTTTACTGAACGGAAAAATATGTTTTGTTATCTTACTTCATTACTGCCCTTGACATTGATGTAATCGCCTGCATTGGATTGTTGAGCAGCTGACTTAAGGATTGCACTATCAGGTTAAAGGCATCAACAATTTTCTTGGAAATGTACGGAAGAGCCATTGTCACAGCGTCAACAATGTCCTGCAAAATTAACACATAAAAAATATTCTGAGAAATATATTATAAACCAATTATCACAGTGTTAAATACATCTAGTAAAATAATCATTGTTACATTGCAAAGTCGGTAAAATTCTTGGATGCATGGTAGAACAATTTCAGCGTGAATTTTATGCTGCAAAATGATTTAACAGTCTGCTGTTGCGTGCTTGAAAACTCTAGGAAATTTGATACTGTTGTTAAGTATTGAATCGCAAGTAAACCGACACAAGGTTTAAAACATGACAACATAAAATGAATTACCCATGATTCGCTTTAAAAATACTAAAGTAGTAAAACAAAACATTACATACATTGTAGAACTTTAAAATATCCTGTTTGACACCGTCTACAAAGTTCCTCACATTCTGTATGATTATCTTGATCTCTTCTATTATGGTAGAGCCCGCTATACTGAATATCTTTTCAACAAACTTCTTTAATCTTTGGGCGATGTCCCCCAGAATGGTTGGTAGATTCTTCACCGTCTGAACAATTGTGTTTACGATGTCAGTAAGGCTTCTACCTGTAGAACGGAACAGTTTTCTTTTAGTGCTTTATTCGTACACAAGAGCATGCTGGTATAGTCCGATTTCGAGCACTGAGCCGTGAATGTACTTTTAGCTTATTGTAAAGCAACGGTAAAAACCGAGGAAAATATAAAAGACGGTAGCTCAAGGGTCAAAATCCAACTATACTTCCCAATAAAAAGAGTGTTTGTACGGTCCAAATTGATACGCAAGAACCCTTATTGTTCAAAGCTCAAAAGACTCCTCTCCACGCGATGTAATGATTATTATTATCAAATACTAATACAGATATATCCTTTGGTGAACCTTTATACATTTTATACAATGATCTACTGTATTTGAAATGAGTGGGACTAAGGTTCACTGAGACCGATATTTGCCCGTAGCTGGTGTGCCAAAGTGTACACTGTGTTTTGTCTGCAACCAGGATTAAATCTTTTGTACTCGGATCCAGTTGATGGTTGGTTTCCGTGCTAATTCTTTTATTCTAAATTTCAGGTAATACATGCTCATAGATTATTGTGACACATTAAAAGAATCCTAATACATGTGCATAGCTATAAGCAATGGTGCATTTAACGAGTAATTTATAAAATGTATGTATGTCACGAAAACATCTCTTTTAAAGCCAGCACAGTAGGTGTTTCATGAAAGTTTCCAAAACGTGTCTCAGTTTGCTTTCAGCAAATAAAGCACAGCTCATATAAAACACAAGTTTTCATATCATACGATTAACCTCTTAAGTTCAAAAACTGACTGGTTAACTTTCAACACAGACTTTACCATTTACGGCTGCAAAAGTGCCAAAATGAAAATGTACAGACTATGTTGCTACCAGTTTATATTTTAGATAACATTAGATGGATATGCTGACTGATATTGCATAGCAAATACAATTAGATGCCTAACACACATATTGAAAGAACTGAGGACTGAAATCGCATGTTACCTTTGAATACCATGATAATTTTCCTGAAAGCCATCACGGCATCTGTTATAGGAGTAACAATTTTCGCAACAATTTTGTCGTAGATGTGGACCAAATCCGATAGGCTGTTAATTCCGAAATCCTACAAATGTAACAATATATCTACATTAATATCTTGAAAACTATATTTGTTAATGTATTCTAAGGAGTGTAAGTGCATATATTTCTACCACGTTTTTTTATCTATTATAAGAGACAAAATGAGACAATTTGCATTCCCTTTAAAAAGAGAGACAATGTAGAGATGAATTTAACAATGCAACTGTCAGTGTTTCAGTAAACAATGCTATAAACACGTATAAGAACGAAGTCACCGTTGTTAATATTAATAAAGTAACAAAGTATGGCAAATTGTTGCACAAACAGAACGCTGTGTTTCATTACCTTCAATACATTTAGGTCATATGCAATGCGCCCTTTAAAGCAAACATAACATTTAACAATATCCACTTGAAAGTTGATCATGCCAACGTGTGCCTCCGCAAATGCCCCGTCATATACATCTACCATAAAATGGCCGCTGAGAAGTGCTGGAAATAAATCATTAAAGGGATTTATTGTAAATTTAATATTATCCCTGTAGCCAGAACTACTTATAACCCCGCAGAATGCCACTACATGTACGAACTGCGTACTGCAAATTGTTACAAAAATTAAACCTGCAATTTCGGGACATGAAAAAGTCCATATTGCATGGTTCCAAAACACATGTCAAAACCTCCAAAAATATACCACTGGAAAAACAGATTGCTTTCTTACAACAAAAGATTTTTTTCTGAAAACAGAAGAAATAAATCAATTTTATTTGACTTCGTCATAATATGAAGATTGGCACATATTAGTTTTAAACCATGGAATAATATATCACTTGTAAGCAATTTATTTGATTGAGTGAACTAAAATTTGATACCTAGCTTCAGATCCAGAATATTGCGTATATGGAGACCAAAGCTGGCTCCGATATTACTTGTGCCAATGGTTTTGTCCCACTCTATTCCTGGTGGTTTGATCAGTACTTGAATACCTTGCTCCAGGGTCTGAAGAAGGCCTCGTCGAACTCGTGAAATAATTGGATAACTGTAATTCTTGCTGAAACATTTATTTGAAATTATTTTAGCTTCACTTAATGAAGCTTAGTGTCCCACGAAGGCCAAATACAACGAACACTGAATACCACTTTCAAATAAACTAATCTCCAATTATTTTGTTTACACATTGAACTTATATCCTCTGCGTTACTAAAGTTCATACCATAGCAGCCTAAGCAACAAACTATCATTCAAGAAAAATCTACTATGTTGTTTTACCTTAATACTACGTTTTCATGATCCACTGTCAAGTTGTTACTTTTGGGATGTTTCTTCAGGACATTTAAGGCTGTTGTTCTCACCATATCGTCATCATCATGAACTGCACTTGTCAGTAGCGCATGCGCACTCTGCAAAAAAACAAACATCTGATCTATCATATCCACCCTAACTGCAATGTATTAGTTTTTATAAAGTAAATATTTGAGCAACTGACATATTTTGCAATTGATATCGAAAATATTATTCGAACAGTAAGGTATTTTAATTGAAATGAATCGCAAGAATCTTTTTTGTAGAAGTTTTCTCGAGTTATTGAATCCAAAAACAGTATAGAGTAATTCTTATTTTACTATGTCCACATACTGACCTCGTTACATGAGAAATGTCTTAGACTGTGTAATGCTGCTCTACGCCATGCTGTCACCCCAACATTAGGTTCCATATAGGATTTTATATGATTTAGTGACCTCTGTTTTCCAGCGTTACCAAGACTCTGAATAAGGACCATTTTTGTCTCGATGTGTTTCCTGGCTGGTAAATCATGCTGTATGATTGAACGTCTTTCTCGGGGCTTCACAATGTTCCTTGACTTCGCTGTGGAACAGAATAAAAAGAGTGTATAAAAGATGATCGGCAAAGTATGTTCAAGTCTCGTCAATGATTTCCATATCAACAAAGATATGTATAAATATAAACCAGTGAGGTTGCAATTCTGTTGGTATATGGAAACTCATTATGTGACCTCTGGCTGCGAGCAGTTTAGAAGTATAAGTTAATCTTAAAACTCTGAATTTATTACTTTAAGGTGATAGCTCTCTCTCTCATAGATAACAAAAATAAACTACAACTCAAGAAAAAGAATTTGCCGAAACACAAATGCACTCTACATATGAGTAGAGTTTAATGGACGACCTTCGGTCACTACAATTAACCTCAGTTTAATTATACAGCTGTTAACGTGTAAGCAGACTTTAGCTCATTTAAAGAAACCATGTTTCCTTGTTATATCTCATAATCTTAACCGAATGTATGCACTAAATTCAACTGCATAGTACTTTCATTATGATGGTCCAGCCAGTTTTCTATCTTCTCTACAATTCTCTCCGACTCTGTCAAGTTCTTGTCATGTAATGATTTAGCCAAGGCGCCAAGTGACAAACAAGCCCTCTTTCGTGTTTTCGTTAATGGTGGTGTTTCTATGTACATCAAAATTATTATATGAATGCTTCTTTGAAACATAATCATACGTACAACTGATTCGTTAAACTGAAATTTAACTTTAAAATAATGTTTTTAATGTACTGAATTACTTCTGTATTATGTTTATAACCACATGTATTATGCTGTGATGTATATTGTATGTAATTTTGTCTTTGCCATATTCGTTATAATTATTTGTAAATGGCCAAAGGCTATAATATGCCGATTTTGCCGATAAACTGAAACTGAAACTAATGAAAATCGCAACAGAAAATATGTATAAAAAGCTAAAGTTTTAACATTGCTATAAGTACAATTTCAGCTAAGCTAATGACACACCTTAAACACGTGTTCCAAAGTTTGGAATACAACGTATATCATAGGGAATGGTTTTCGTCATTTTCAGATGAAAAGAAATACTGCTCTTTAATACTTACCTCCTGGGCCAACGTCTTGATCGAAGCAAAGATGCTCAATATGCTGCACCAGTTCCTGTGACAAACAATACACACTGATTTTAACGCAGGTTATTTACATTTAATATATGTTCGCATTTACAAGGTTCTCAATCAAAGCCACGTGATTACTTGCATCTGTTTAAAAAACTAAAAACTGCGTTCTTTTACTAGGGTAGCTAATTTCTGCAATGTCGAGATATATAAAGAGAAATCCGAAAACAAAAAGTAGCTTGTAGCCACGATATAGCTTTTTGTTTTACCTTCTTTATAATCTCCGGGCCACGATATAATTGTTGTTCTTTTTAAATTTTTGTTCTTTTTTCTTTGTTCATATCGTGTTGCCATGAGACAGCGTTTTGACTACGGTAAACAGTTTTACTGTTGTGACGGAACACGGTCGAACGCGTAAGGTATGGAGCCGGTAAACAGAAAAAATCTCAAGTTTTGTTGACGAGTTCTGGGTATAAACGTAAAAGCTCTGACGGCGGTAAACAAAAGAAACACACAAGTTTTTTTGACGAAAACAATGAAAACCTATAAGTTCTTGTGACAGTTAACAATAGAAACTTACGAATTCTGGTAACGGAAACAATAAAAACTCACAAATTCTGATCACGGAATAATAGAAACTTACAAGTTCTGGTGAAGGTAAAGCAATAGAATGGAACAAACATCTCCTCAAGTCATCTTCAGTAACGTTTGGATTACGCATGATTATATCAAGGACTAGAAATTGAGCTTCTGCACTTCCTTCACGTGCTATAATATCTATAAATAGATTTCTCTCATCTTTGCACAAAGAATCAAACTCTTCGCACTGACGTGTTAAAGCTCTAGTACCAAGGCTCAGGAAATCGTCTTTCTTCAGGGAATAAATCAGCTCTCGAAGGTTGTGGACACATTCTGTCCTATTTCTATCATCTGAAATGTGTATGAAAAATTAAAGCGTTGTTTAATTCATGATTGAGAGTACAAATGTATATTTTTCGCTAATATCAATAAAGAAGATACATGTAGATGTTTTTTGTTTGTTTCAGTTTTGCATTAATATCCGGTATTTAGATTTATATGCATATATGCGAAGAGAGTTGATAAAACATTATCCATTTCACATTTGATAGGCTCGCTAGGACTGTATGGCATTAAATACTCGACAACTCATTTTATATGTGTAAAGAAGAAAAAGAGTTTTCACTTAGAGTATATCAAGCAAATAAGAAAATAAAGTATTATAATGTAGTTGTAAGTTGATTTGTCAATTTATATATTAAACCAAACATGCTATTTCTGTGTGATAAAACGTTTATTTTATAATGGTTAAAGAAAAAAATCAAGTTAGAAAATAATGTCCCTGCACAAATAATACAACATGACTGTTATCCTCTTATACACATGTTGAAACTTTCGAAATGAAAGAATTGTTAGTTACTCACATTTGTTCTCAATGGAATGTACGCATGACAAAAAACTATTAATTTCGTTTTCCACTTTCTTAAAAGATACTTTCTCTGGTGGTTTCTGAAAAATATAACATTCAAAATTTATATTCTTAATCAACAACAGTTTACTAATTTCACAATACTTTTTCTGCATCATAATTATTCAGTCTGAATATCTATAAGTCGACATTAAGTACTAGTTGGTTATTACAGGGAGATCACCGAAATATTACAGACGACAGAGTATGTTAATAGTTGTCACCCTTTTCAACGACAAATGTGTTTTGTAAGTACCAACCTCTCTCACAGTAAGTGTGTCTTTCCGCATGTCTTTCAGGCTATGGGTTGTCAATTCATTATGTTTTCTGTGTAAATAATGTGAAGAAGACATACAGGGATTTCGTAAAAGTCTGTGTTGTTACGACATGCATATCTGTAAACGATTTCTACAGAAAATTTTAAGTGCAGCAAATATTCGTGTATAGAAGATTGAACCTTACTCTACCAGTCACAAAGAAGTGTTTCTTGAACACACTCAATCTTTGATTTATTAAGGTACTTCGTTAACTTAAATCAAACAAAGTTCAACCTGACTTTATTAGATGTTTTAGATTTACACTATTTATTACTTACAGTCATGATTGCACTTAAAATATAACACAAAGCAAAATTTATTATTTCAATATAAGATAATAAACTAAAAAACTTTTGAACCTTTTAGATGTCATCTTTACTTTACTTTTTGATATAGAGCCAATCTTTGGAAAATCTGCAAATGTAATAAGAATGTTATATAACACCGTTCGTCAATTTTAGAAAGATTAACGTTTACACTGCACATGCATGAATCTGCTGTATTTTTTAACCTAAAATTAAACACTGTTTCATTCACGATACAAAGACATAGGTTATTGTTATAATTTAAATGAATAACAAGTCGAAATGTTTGGTAAAGAGGAGAGGGATACAGCGGGCTCGGGTATTTGGTCTGGTTACCTCCAGATTGATCATCCTCTATATCCTGAAATCCATCCATTGTTTTCCTGAAAAATAGAAAATAAAGTTATTGTAGTTACAATATGGGTACTCCAGGAATAAAACAGTTCCGTTTCACGATGGTATGATACTGAACTTTATTATGCTTTATTGGCAATATGCAAATACTCTAGGGTATTACGTTTTAATTGTCTTAAATAAAACTTCTTTGTTTAAACCAATTAAATAATTTCATTGATGTTATTTTCACCAGAGAGCAGTGCTCCAGCTAGCACAAAGTAGATGGTGAGCACCCTGCCCCCGTTCCTGTGCACGCTGTCCTTTTCTCTGGGACCCTGTTATGCCCTGTTTAACAGGAAGTTTGCATTTATGTTAATGAGCATATTTCTATAAGATTAAATGACGAAACACACATGGTTTCTTTTCTATAGAGTACCAATAATTTAATAGGAGTTCAGAAATGGCAATGAGTCAATAAATCAGTATTGAATATGTTAATTCAAATCAAATATAGAGCATCTGAACATGCCCTTGTTATCACAGTTTTTAGCGCTCTCAAGTGCCCTTTTCCCAACAGCACCCTGCCATTTTAAAATCCTAGCTTGAGCATTGCAGAGAGGCATATTGTTTACTTTCAACAGATGTAAAGCTCTGAAAAAATTTTAATAAGCATTTCCATGTGAAAATAACGCAAAAGAATTGAAAGCGAGGAATAAATAATAGGTGAAAATCATTGACCGATATAAAATCAGTGGCCTTTTAGAATCGTTTTCCAATTTAGATTTTGCAAATATTATAAAAGAGGTTCGTGTGAACGTACGGATGACTATAGAACTTCCTTATTTTAAACATTGACTTGCCTGTAAACTTAGTATCATTACCTTGAGACTTAAGACATTGACTTGCCTGTAAACTTAGTATCATTACCTTGAGACTTTAGACATTGACTTGCCTATAAACTTAGTATCATTACCTTGAGACTTTAGACGGAGAATGTCTCAAAGTTATGTTATCTATAGAATCGACATGCATCGGTGTCCCTTTTATGTCGAGATGTACTATCTAAAATAGCAAAAGAGAACATGATTACTACATATTGCGCAATAGCTATCATTCTCAACACTTACGCAAACAAATCAGCAAACAGTTTTTCACACTTATGTAAATATACATGTAATTTGCTTGATCTTCCTCTTTATGTTTACTT
>JAUMHA010412865.1:0-22453 GCA_032359765.1 Saxidomus gigantea
TACAGACGTTCCTGTCACAACAGCTCTGGGACTTATACTGTTGCTAGGTAGATCATAATACTATTTGTCACAAAAAAAATTTCCAGGCAAGTTAGTCACGTGTTCGTACTTAGCCCGTGTCCTGTCTCGGTGAGAAAATTACGAAATATGTAAAAAGCAAATGTATAATCGCCATGTTGAGCTACGGACAAATATAATTATGTATAACGCTTCTTCATTATTCAGATTATTGTTTATAAGATTTAAAGATTTCAAAAAGTAATTTCGCTGATACCCCGTGTTTCGTTATCGAGAAGCGTGCTAGCAGGTTCTTTTGCCAGTATATTAGATATGTTTGAATGTGTTTTACCTGGAAAACAAAAGTGTAGTAAATTCTTTTGCAAAATATGATATTTGCAAACAGCTGTCGCCCCGATTCCTTTGTCCGTTTCCAAGAAAATGTTGCAACGGAAATGTTAATTGACATACGAAGTTAGATTGAATTAGTGACAAGACTGTGATGTAAACAATAAAAAAGGATTATTTACTTTTATTGATATTGCAATACCTTAGCTTTGAAAAAAAGTAGAAACTGTATGTATAAAATTTAATTATGTTACTCGTCCATAGGACCTTCTTTTACATTTATGTTGGAAAGGCACATTGGTCATTGTCAACATTATTTTATAATGCATGTCAACTAAAAAGTTTTATTCCTTACCAAAATAGCGTACATTCAGCTTGAAAAACAAAACACTTTGTTATTGTATTCTAAGTCATGATCTTTAAAAAATAAATTGGAATGACTTCTGCAATATCCACGATTACACTAGTCTTTACAGGTAAGACTAGTTAAGTTAATTATTAATTCCATTCTAGCCGCACCTATTTGAAAATCTATTTTTGAATTGTTTTATTTCTAAGATCTTAAAACTCGATATATGATTAAATTAAAAACAATTTAACTAAAATATAATGTACAGGTTTATAAAACCATATATTTTATATTGCAGGCAGTATTAAGATAAGATAAGATAAGATTTAAGATAAGATTTATTTTGGTATGGTGTACATGCATGGCTAAAACAAACATGAATGCAATGAAACAATATCACAACATGAACATAATAACCATGGCATGCACACCGACATCAGGGATAACACAAAAAATAGTAAACTTAGGAAATTAGGAATGTAAAATAAAAACAATTGTCCTCACAAACTATTTAACACAGTAACCAACAATGCAAGACCCGCATACGTTCTATGTGAAAAAGCAGCAGCTAACCCAAAGCCTATTTTCTAAAACTAAACCCGAAATATAATAGTACACTGTTATTCATTTTTATGTTTGTTTATATGTTCTGTGAAACACATATTCCAGCAGTTTGCTTTTTTTATTATTATTGAAGTATTCGCCATTTAAATGCATTAGAAGTGGATACTTCAGTGCCGGGAAAGAGTATCCACTATATGCACAGTAAGTTATATTGAGTGTCTTAGTATTTCTTGCAGTGCTATTGACCTAAGCGCTTCTTTGAACAGACAAATTAACCTGTAACATTTGTGAACTTGGCAAACCTATTACTTTGTTCAAATGTCGGGCAAATGTTGATCAGTCATATTTTAAATAAGCTCTTATAGTGATTTAAGGCTATCTTTTACGTAAACGAAATCGTTTTTGTACCATAAATTCCATTAATTTAAAATATTTGAGCTATTTTCCCCAAACTTTTACTTTTACCTACCTACTTAGTTTCTGTAAACCTTCTCATTTTAGGGATGAAAACGATATTGATAAAGGTTAATTTGGAATCTTGGTTCATCCAATATAACATTCAATTTAGCTTGACAGCTTAAAAGAAAAAGGCCCAACTTGCTTAATGGCAATTAAATGCTGCTATAATTAAAATATCAATCATAATAGAGAAGTTATGTATTACCGAAAGAAATTATTAAAACCGATCAGAAATATTTCATTACACTAAAGACTTTTTCTTGTTTCAATTTCAGTAAGCATTTCAATGCAGTTTTAAAATGTTTCTTGTTTAGATTTTGTGTAGTACACTAATCCTTTTTCGATTGCTTTATTCCGGTGTAAATCAATTTTACCTATTTATTTACAGTGTACGTACAAAACCGAGACACGTTATACCTCATCTCGAGGGATATTTGCTTTGAAACACCATGTACAGAGTCACAGTAAGTACTCAGTTTAATTTTTAACCATGCTAGATCAGATACTGGTTAAATTCTATGGTTTCTCACCAAAAACAGTTATATTTCACACAAAACCCTTTAACCTGTTAGAAACAAATGATACAAAATCCTATCGCTATATCTTATACATTTACAAAATGTTTAACGACTTCGTTACACTATGGGATTTAGCTCGGAATATTTGTAGTACATAAATGATTTTGAAAATCTGAATTCACACACCTGCAGATCATATTCATTTAATGAAAATTTGAGGTCTAACATATTACTACATAGGAAAAGTTTTTTTCAACTATACCTGAAGATTCCAGGTTCAATTCAAAGTGGTAAATCACGGAACAAATGAAATATGATAAATAAAAGAATATGTCCGTTGGAATTGTTTTTCTAGTTTCATATGATTATTTATGGAGTCGGTCAAGTAAATAAGTAAAATTTGAATGTTTATCAAGTGTGTTATCTCTGTTAGCCTTGCAATTATGTAAATTTTGACTTTTAAAATGTTCTACAAGTATTATGAGTTACTTCCCGTAGCGCTACACTGTCGTTAAATAGCTTGTCAATGTTTAAGATTCTGTGATATAATTTTTATTATTGATTGTTTTCAACAAATAAAGATGTAAATAGTGTTTTTGAGTGAAAAGGGTAAATGTTTTTGGTGAAAAAACATTGAGCTAGACCATAAACATGGGTGCTAGAGATTCAATGCTATGTTTAGGATGTACTTTATTGACATACGTCGACTAATTATCATCCCTGTCTAGATATATAAATATAAAGTTTATTGGGAACCCCATAAAGGCATGCAAAGAAAAGTTTCGCTATCATTATATGTCATGATAACTTTTTTATATCTTACACATTATACCTTGAGCTTAGAGGGCGCTAGGGCGATGCTGTGCACATGACAAACAAAATGAAAATAATGAATATATACAAAGGTTTGTTAAACATGTCGTTATTTTTAAAACTATCAGATGTATCTTTTCAAACAAAGTCATGTGTCATCATCACTTTATGTGAGTGGACAAATTTTCACACCGTAACATAATTTGTCGGCCTGAACGTCTCGAGTTGTGCACATATTTTCATCCATGACCACTGGTACAGTAAAAAAATATGGCGGATGTGACCTGTCGCTTCGTTTGAACGATTGGAGATTACTCTTAATCAAGTATCCTTTTTCCTACAATTCTTGCTTTCATACTGATGTAGCTGATTCTTAAAATTATCTTCAAAGCTTTAAAATCAAGATGACATAGTGAATATACCTGATGACGTCATCAGCAATTCGTACGTATAATTACTCCCAATAGCAGAATTGAGGCATGAATATTTGACCTGTTTTACTACATTGCAATTTTCAAAATTTTCAATACTTATGCATCTCTTCTATTTTCATTATATAATCCACACACATTTCGATACATTCTATTCTGTCCTTTCGGTCATTTACTTAAATTTTTCACCAAAAAGATAAGACAGATAAAGTAGGCCAATAATTATTAAAGAGGATTTTTGTATTACAAAACACAAATGCATATTTATCAAAATCAAAAATTCAAAAACAGTAAGGCTTCCATAACCCAGACATACAAACTGGGTCAATCGAACTCACAGATCTCATTTGTCATCGCGATTGACCTACTGTTTTGCAACAAATCAAATTCACTCTTTGGTTGAAACTGACTTAAAATTGCAGGCAAGTAAATCTCTCCTTTTTGGACCCAGAAAAAACTAGGTTCTTAAATGTTCTTAGTTTTATCATCAGAACAAAAGTTCAGGCAAATGGTATATTTCCGTTCATTTAAATTGCCTTGGAAATATAACTGAAGACAACTTAAAGAAAGGGGTCCTCTTTTTAGATAATTTAGATTCGAGGCAAAAGGTAAACTACATAAATATGTATATGTAAGGCCAGCATTGGTGGGAATGATGAATTGACTTCATTTAAGCAAAATAAACTATTACAAGTGGTGGAAATAAATAGAAATATTACCACATAATTTGCATCACAACTGTGAAACATTAAGTCGGCTGAAATGGGGTTGAACGTATTGCAACGGCCAATTACGAGACTTGTCTTTAAAATGCCTACCCATAATGCTAATAAGATGATACAATTTGGCTTCAAAATACATTTATAAACACATGCACTATTGTCATCACACTTTCAAATGTAAGTAGAGAAAAGAAATAACGATATATTCAAAATACGGGCATATTCGAGAGCAAAGTGTGTGCCTGTTTGGCTAAATGCATTGCGGTGTATGATATTGTCGGCATTATTGAAATGTTTTATAAAAACTGAGAAGGACCACGTTGAAGACTTGACATTCTGACCTCATGGGATGCCAAATACAGTTATCAGTTATCATAATGATGAGGGTATACGTACCTGATTCGCCAACATTTACAATTGTTCTTCAGGTCAACAACAATGTCCCATATCTTCACATACATCGTATTAATGCTTAAACTCACTCAATATTTGATATTTGTCAAATTAGTTACAGATGACAAATCATACGGGCTGTGTATGCACAGAAAAGCTACAAGAAGCTAATATAAAAAAATATTTTATGTCAGCTCAAACAGCACCTTGATGCTTATGATTTTTCCTGCATGTACCTTCTGCATGTCAACGCTTTTTCCAACATCTCAATATTTGCAGTCAAAGAAAGGTACCAAGCCGTGCTTTCGCCAGAATTTTGGTTCGACTTAAAAAAACAGTAAGTTTAGGTCGCCGTTCTCACTCACGTTAACCTTTTCCCTGCATATGGCAGTTGTACGTAAAACCATTGAAAACATTAGCATAAATGTTTTAGAATGTGCATTTCATCGTTCCATAATGTGGAATTTTAAATGCTTTTATGCAAGGAAATTGAAAGAACATTGTATTACATGCCTGTGTCCGACAGACGTCACTTAATTGAAACAAATCGAAGATTACAATAAGTGTAAACTGTAAAAATAACTTTTAAAGATAAAATTCCTATTTAACCCATTTGATAACAGTGCACATCCCTCGAGCATGATGATGAATAACATTATTCGATAAACAAGTCACAGGTCATGATCAGCCAGTACTTCCCTGTAGTCTGATCATGACTGTAATGTTCGCTATCAATAAAATTTCCAGGGCCTCTTTGAACATTCATGGTGACGACTAAGTTAAAACATGGACAGGTGTGTTGTAAAAACTTAGGTAAGAAAAGTATTAGGAGGCTCTTGCTGTAAATGTGGAAGTGCTTCTGATTTAGCTGAAGGAAGGTCTTTTCAAATCAAACTCGACACCGGGATGATGTTGATAAACAATTTAACCAAACATGGTGCTAAAGATACAATATGAAGTGTTAAAATTACGTACACACATGCGCATGTGTAACCATTATGAACGTCGCATCATTAAAAGAAATTGTTTTTCTTTGTTAATCATTTGTGCAAGTAACAAGAAACAAAACTCAGTTATAAAATAAGTTTAAGTTAGTAAAATAAATAAACAGAAAGTTTAGTAATTTTGTCAGCATTGTTGCAAAGTATTGTAGTGCAACTTTTTTTCCAAAAGATGTTTTGATTGTATAACAAGATTGAAAGTGTTGAAATGCCTTTGTCAGATAAAATAGATATAATGACTGTACTAAATGTCATTCTTTGCGTATATTTTGTCAGGTCTTACTTTGCCTTGAACTTCCCTCTGTGCAAATATGAAATGTGAATGATAACGGGCATAAGGTTGCAAATTCAAATCTTATAATTAACACTTAATCAGACAGGCACTGTACAATAAACCTCGTTTTATTAACAATTTAAGGCTACATTTTAAGAATGGTATTTAAGTACCATCTAGAATGAAAGCATAAGCCTGTAGGGGTTTTCAGTGTAGTCCTAGAGAATTTTTCGGCGCTGTCGTATTAAGCTCGCTTTTGACCGGAAGTTTGGAACTCTTCAAGAGTAGAATGATAAACATTTTAAGAAATGATAAATTTACGCTGTAAGGCACCTTCTGATTGTATGAAAATGGGTGCATAGAATAACCGAAAACAACCGAAAAAGACTGAAAAGGGACCGAAAAGCAGTCTATGCAGATAGAAAACGACTTTTTTTCAAAAGATAATATATAATTAATTATTTAAGTTTAAATAAATGAAGGAAATGTAAATATTGAATAATCAATCATTACTAGCGATATAATATTATCTTAAGAAAAACAAGTTGTTTTCGGTCAGCAGTATTTGTTTTTCTGTCTTTTATGGTCATTTTACTCGAGTTAAAATACGATATTTACATTTTTTCACGGACCTCTTTACTTAAAATTGCGCTGACTATCTTTTTAAAGGTAGTTATTGTTAGATTTTATTTGTTTAATCTACCAGGCCCAAATGTTCGAAACTTAAACTGGCAGTTTAAGCTAACATTTTAAATGATTTATTACTACAAGTTAAAAGACTTACCCACAGGTTTACCTAACAAAAAACTATAAGCAAAACATTCTTAAATCAATTAAATGTTTCATACAACATATATTTGGAAACTGTTTCTTAGTCAATCGCTTGCTTAATATACGAAGATCTTACTCAGGAATAAATAGTTTGCGTTCAGATTGTGTGTGGTTAAAAAATCAACATAGCTTGCTCAAAAAAGACTAGTAGTGAGAGAGCACATTTCACAGAATATATTTAGCTTTCATGTCTCAACAGATTAGTTTCAACAGTTTGACAAAGAAGTGTGTTACTTCTTTTTTATATATTGAATTTTAATTCGCAATGCGGGTATGGTTGCATGTTGTGCTACATGTAGCCGATTGCATTTTAGCTCGCCCCCTTTCCCTCCCCACACACATTTATTTTGTTAACAACTGACTGAATAGCCTCTCCGATGATGTATCAATGTTTGAGTTTGCAACCTGCAACCCTCAACCAGACTTTAGTCAGTATCTCACTACGGTCCAAAAGTAAATCAAATGACTACTTGAATTGCAGGTGATTTTATGTGCCACCTATTCAAACGCATGGTCTTTGTTAAGCTTGACGTAGTTCTGGAAACACAGTACAATTTTTTGCAGTTGCAGCAAACATTAAAAGGAAATTTAGATATTCTTACAGTAAATTGGTTTCAATTCTCGTGACGTCATTTGAACTTATCCCTTAATGGATACTCGAGCCTTGTAAATTGATGCAAGAATTACGGTCCTTTGGGACAACTGAAAGGTTCTTTGTTAACTTAAACGCATGTTTATAGAAGGAGTAGGAGGTGTAGGTGTGTTTATTTGTTCACAGACGTTATTGACCCCCAGATATCAACCTGAAGATGTAGTTTCGTTTATTTAAATGTTTTTGAAATGTTAAGGTAAAATTGAATGCAATTGGATTGCATCATTTTCAAGGTTTTGCATGATGCAACCTCATAGATAAAATTTCGTGTTCTTATTTATGTTGTTAATATGAAGCATGCGTGTTTGGACACACGTAATATTCAAAACAAAATTCACACTTAAATACGTTTTATTAATAGAGCATCGAATCAAAATCATCAGTGTGATTTAGAGGCCCTAAAGAGGTGGATTCGATCTTGGACATGGTTTAGACGTAGTTTTTCTAGCAAGACTTTCTGAATGTTAAGTGATGCATTTACTGTTATGTTCTCTATCAAGATATTAGATACAAATGTATATTCAGTTCAAGACAGAAGGTCATAGACTTCGATAATACATTTACAATTATGGCAAAAGAGCATTATTAACAAAAACTAATTTAGATTTTCACACAAAAGTACATTAACCTATCAAATAAACCTGCTAGTAGTTTTTTTACACCTGAATTAAAGTGATAATACCGTTCAAAGAGACCGTCATAATTCTAAAAAGACAATACTCCTAGAATTATTATCATTTACATAGTTTATAAACAATATATATAAATATGTTTAAAACTTATATTCCAACTGAATATTGTTTTGTTTAAACAGAACTATAGACTGACCAGATAGAGAAATAATCAGGAGCAAATGTTATCAGGATATTGTTACACTCTTAAAAAATAAATCTGACATATTACCTAAGACCGGGGCCATAAAATTGGCCTGACATATTGCCCTTGGCCGGGGCCATAACATTGGCCTGACATATTGCCCTTGGCCGGGGCCATAACATTGGCCTGACATATTACCTAAGACCGGGGCCATAAAATTGGCCTGACATATAACCTTAGACCGGGGCCATAAAATTGGCCTGACATATTACCTTAGACCGGGGCCATAAAATTGGCCTGACATATTGCCTTAGACTTGGGCCATAACATTGGCCTTACATATTGCCCTTGGCCGGGGCCATAACATTGGCCTGACATATTGCCTAAGATCATTAATAAGCTCTTATCGTATATACAGTCAAGGTCCCGACAACATCGAGCGACGAACCCCTATCTATCAGATAAAACAAAACATGCACCTGATTCGCCCCAGCTATTCATGTAAAAACAAAAAAAAGTTTATAAATTGAAATTGTCTACACGGAATAATGTACATTAACTTTTCGTTTTTGTTAAGATATAGTAAGAACCTTTTCTTAAAAACTATGAAGGAGATGTATTAAACAACCAATGAATTAATATTTTGAAAAAAATATCATTTTATAATCATGTATAATGGTATGTCTGTATGTTCGTGTGTTTGTATATTTGGATTTATAATCTGCCTGTTGTTATTTATCAAACACATTTTTATTTTTATATACGTTGGAGTATATATATACAGTTAAAGTAATTATTTCGCTCAATACAAGACAGGTATAGATAGCATTATTTGAAAACTATCTGTTCTTTATCTGCAATCCACAAATAAAAAAAGTATAATGGCATAATTACAAATGCAATAACGACTAAGACTTAATATAAAGCATTATTATTAGTTAACGATGATTTTCTTAACTTATGTGGTCTTTGTAATTAGAATTGTTTGTTAATAAAATACCCTTGAAGGTGACACAAAGATTGTAATTGTTGTTGTTGCTGCAGCTTTATTTATTTAGGAAAGGAAGTGCTGAGGATATAAGAACAATTAATTTAAACATGAATTTCAAAACATACACATACCGTTCTTTTTCTTGATAGAAACAAAGTATACAATTTATTCATTATACAGATATCACGTATTAAAGGTTAATGTTCGTATGTCATGTAGCTTGGCCTCAAACTATGGTGGTGCTCAAGCATAAACACACTTTTTATTAAAGATATGTATAAACTATGTAACAAGAAGTATACTAATATTCGTTTTTTGTTGCTTTTGTAGACAAATAATAGTATTGAATCAATTAAGTAAAAGCTAGAAATAAGTAACGTTTTGTTAGTCTTGTTTTGCATTGAAACAATATAAAGCTGACATGAAAATGATCTAAACATGTATATATCATGAATTCCAAACGAAATTTTAGTTGTCTCCCTTTAACTGAAAGAGTAGATTTTTGAAACATAGATTTGGAGTAAAACACTTTGCAATTTTTAGGACAGTTTTGAAACTGTTTTACGAATTGCATGTTAATAAGTAACCTTTTAAAGATGCCGTGAGTTATTTAATTAAAACTAATATTAATTAAATTAAAATTTCAAAATCAATTCATTAACTCGAAAACCGACAATGCATGTACCTTTATTTTCACTTAATTGTTGAAAATATTTAACATCAGACTACTGTGTGAATATTTTCAATATTCTCATATAAATTAGAATCAACTGTAGGTAGGTGCAACCCCTAATAAATAGTGTATATTTTCTTTTCTAAAAAGGGTTCATATAATACTATATCAGCTGAATGTTTTAAATAAAAGATTCAAAAGTGATATTTGATTTCTTAAAGACACATTAGAGAAGTTTTCAATTTCAGTATTTTAACATTCTTATTTCTATGGTAGTTTTTAGATTTTAGGCATTAGCAATGGCAAGCTTAATTTTATCGTATGTAATTAGCATGAGATCCTGTGTGACATTGTTGTATGCAAATATTATTATAGTCTCAGATGATTCTCACTTAGAATGGCCAATTACATGTCTATATCTTATATCTATATATGTTTTTGCAAGTGAAAGCATGCACTGTATTGGATGAGATTTAAATAAGCAATTACATCTAACATCTTACATCGAAGTCACACGAAGAAACATGATAACAAACGTTTGTTATTCTATAGACTTGATTAAAATCAGTTGTTTTAGACAATACTATGATGATGTCAAAAGTAATATGGAATGAAAACTTATAAGTTTTAGAAATGTGTAAATGAACAATGTGATGATAGCATGTGCACCAAATGAATGTCATATTAGTTAACATAGTTTCACCTTAGAACTTTAACAAAGTTTTCTCACATATATATCACGACTTCCCGTCTGTAGACAATCCAAAAGATGAATACAATTTAAAAAATGTTTTGAAATTATCAAAGATCACTTGCTCTTTACACCGCTTACCATACAAGCTATAATTGGCCATGGTAATGGGGGATTCTTTGCAAACGTTTCTAAAACGTTATCTGTTCATTTAGAAGCGTTTAATGTCTTAGCAGTTGGGCATTTAATTTACCCTTTTCAGTTCTTGACATAATTTTCATCTGCCAAAAATCAATAGGTTGATGACAGTCCGGGTGGCGGGATCAGATTATTTATGTTCTTGTCAGGAAAGTCTAGACAATATATATTACCAGCGATCAAATTTATCTGTTCCCACCATTTCGACAGCCTGCAGACTATTTATTCTTCTGTACAGAAGAAAGATTATCTGCTCGTTCAGATACTGTATAGGTGCTGGTTGTTTCCAAACCAGTGTAAACAATTTCTCTGTAATATAAGTAACTAATATGTAAGGCGATTTATCTTTAAAAGAATTCGCAAGAAAAGGATTAATCTATCATTGATACTGGTCCAAAGCAAAGAAAATTGATGTATAGTTGACTTTCAATTTTGTTTATGTCTATACAGTACCCTGTATTACTACAACACATATATCGAGTGCATATTAGTATATGAACAATGTTAAGATAGACTGGAAAATGAATTAGGAGAGGGAGGATTCCCTGAGAGTACACTTTACACGGAACAGCAATGATATTTCAGACAAGGTTTTATTCAGTCTGATTATGAGAAATAATAGTGAATGCAATATCTTCTACGCCCCTAGGACCGGATCTTTTGATAAGGCTATGAATTCCAAGCTCCATAGAGGGCCTGATGTTTAATAACCATACTTTAATCAAGCACATGGAAACTTTAACAACCGCCACACGGCATTTAATACTTCATGTTGTGTATGTTTCATTTACTTAAGGAGGAAGTTCCTCTAAAAATTAAAATATATGTAAACCTCAACACAATATTGCAAATTCGATTTGTCTAAGCCTGTACATGAGAGATAATAGAAACACAGTTTCTTCTAAGCTTCTAAAACGGATTTCAATAATAGTTTTAATGGACAGTTCTGAAGGTTATCTTACACTGTGACGCTATGCAGAACGGTCAACACAATACACGCCTGTTGTTTCATATAATGGACATCCCATGAAAACGAGATTCACACCGAGCTTTGTCATTTGGTTCACCATTAAGGACATAGCTTTTCGCAATCCCATAATTTGAACTTCATTTCACTATTGTAATACATGGGTTTGTGTACGCACCTTACTGTGCAAAAACACTTCGCCATATGATTATACTAAAAGTGCTGTTCCATTTTTCTAAAAATTTGTATATCGGTCACTTTCTGGTTTCGAATTTTCTTTATTCTTAAACTCACGGGTGACGTATTACCACACAACACCCCAAGGTCATAGTCTAGACGCCACTTAGGGGTGACAAAATACCACGATATTATAGTCTGTCTTGAATAATGATACTAATACACGACTGTTAAATGTTACAGTGAATAGTTTTTGCAAGGTATGTCAAAGATCTCAAGGAAACATGTAAAGATACAAAACAAAGCCAAAAACAGAATTGAGTTATTATATTTATGATACCACAAAATACCTTGTAATCTAGCGTGACATTTAGCACTGTGTTTAGTGTATGTTAAAGTTTCAAACACAAAAGGTACACAGTACAATGTTACTGACGGACACAAAACGTATAGGAGGCCAAAATGACAGACTTCTGGACCAAGTTGTTCGAAACCTTCAAGGGCTGTAAGGGTTGTATTTCTACATCTTGAAATATTTGTTAAACAAATGTATGCATTTTAAAAGAACAACCATAAAATCCTAAAAAATAAATGGAATACTTTCCTACAGTTGTGTACTCATGGTATCATTATTGTTTTTTGCTATGAAAATATTTAACATTGAGCATGTTTTAAACATGGTTTCCGAGGCCAGAAATAAGCAAACCTCTCTATGAGCCTCCTAAATATCAGAAAGTAAGGCTCTTAATAAGTTTTCTTCCTACAAGTAATACAAAATTTAAAGATGATCATATTTGGTTTCCAAAATATCGAAACCACAACATTGGCCGACACAACCACCGCAGCAATAAGGTACAAATAGAATTCTCAAATATAAAACTGTATACCATGCATATTTGATATGCACGTTTTGTGCACGCTTTGTGTTAAATTACAAATAAAGTCGAAGCATACACTAGCTTAATAAATCACGAGTTTTGACTTCTTCCCCTGAATGCTTTATATGACAAGAAAATGATAGAAAAGAGACATGAAAATCGATCGGTTCATATGAAACGTGCCGTGTCTCTCGTATTCACACCCATTGTCGTCTGCAACTAATGTTATTAATGCAATGACTGAAGCAAACAGAATTTAATTGACAAGAATGGCTCCAACAGAATTCCAGAAATAAATGCAAAAGTGACTTAATGCCTTCTGCATTCCTTTATTCAGTTATGAACTTCTTCCTCCGAGAACTTAAGAAGCAGACGACATAGACGGACATGGCAGACATTATTACGCATTCCTTCAATACATAAATACTTCCGAAATTATTATCATTGCTTTTTCTCGAATTAAGAGAAATCTTCGTGCGAAATAATGATTACATTATGGTCGCTTAGATACAGACAGAAAAAAGCCTAAATATAGCTTCAGCACCAGGTTATAGACTCAAAGAGAAAACTCCGTCGGAGACTGTTCCAGGATGGGCTATTAATAGAACTGACTATAGGGATTTACGAATCAATATTTTCTTTGCTTTATTGGAATTTGTTTGCATACAAAGTAATGCAACAGTCCTACTCTGCCATACATCATGTCAACGGCTGTCTCGCTCTTCGATTATCATACGATTGTGCTGTACATCGTACACGATGTCGCTCCGATAAAAACGTCTATTAGGATACGTACATGTCTGAAGTGTAATGTGTGTTCAACTACAGACCATACTATATTATCTTCTTAGCTATTGATTTAAAGTATAATATGAAAAGACATTTCTGTGTTGCCAGGTTATGACCAGAAATTGTGTCTTTAAAAATAATATATGAATAAACCTTTACTTCACTCGGGGTTAATTGAATATATACAGAGAAATTAGCTGTGTGTTAAGATTTTATTTCCTCTGCTGGTGTTAAAAAGCTTGATTTGATGAAAGTTGTGACACGTGTCATAATACTTTTAAACCTACCTGCTATGAGAAGAGTCGATGAAGGCGACTTTGATTAATCACATGAAAAGGTTAAGCATACACTCAGACTTAGATGTAGTACCTGCTGGTTGGAAGGCTCCGCATTGTACATTCATTGTTAGCTGGTTTGCGAAGACCACATAGTTTATTAGAAGAAATATAATATATAAACATCATAATTTAAAACGTTTCATAATGCACCTGTATGATTCATTTAAGACACTCCACGCACATTAATCTCAAAGGGTAACATGTATCAGAAATTCGACCATCAACGATAGATGAGAATCATTTGCATTTTACGAATTTTAGTACTGTCAATTATTCGTTAAAGATTATCAATTGCTGCCCACTTTCAACGGTAGTTCATCAACTTTTCTCATAGACAAAACAAACTCATAAGCAGCATTAAATCTTTGCTATAACAATACATCTTACCGCTAAACGTTTAAGAAAAAAAACTGTGTATTAGATAACAGCAGGCGCTTTCACAACTGTTTCATCTGAATATCTTGTCTCGACATCTGAATATCAGATATTTTGCTAAACATTCATGATATCACGAGTTAGACAGCTGTGTCTAAGACAAACAAATGGAGGTCGGGTGATCTTGAAATTGTCCATGCCAGACTAAAAAATGTCTTTATACTGTTCTAGAAAAACGGCGGATGACGTCATTCAACACTTAGACCCATTGTTAATGGACGTTTAATACAACAAACAACTTAAGGCTAAAGAATACCTATATTTTTAATTGTCGCTGGGCCTGTCATAAGTATGGTTACAGAATGTGTCAGATAATGTCAGATTAACTTAACTGAACAGAATATATTATGTTCACGTTAATCAACTGCACCCGAACAATAAGAAAAAACACCTAGATAAATATAAGGTAAAGAGAAATTAATTGCTATATTTAAGAAAATATATTGTACGTTCAGTGAACCGTATCTTCACCCAAAGCTCATTAGAACCAAGAAATATGTTTAAGTCAGTCTTCATTTATTGCTTGGACTCTGACGTAAGTACAATGGTTTTTTGACTTTCTTATTCAAAATATGCAAAACATATAACAATTATGTCATACGTAAAATATCTCCTGTATATACATGCAGGATCAAAATTAAAATAACAATTTAAAACTTTTACCTAATTGTTATAATATTTTAAAACCTTTTACTTCGTATGCACCGGGCAGTGGTGGCAGTGTCCTTACGCAATACACATTCATCCAATTATTCTTCCCTCCCCGAGGCAGATTCCATCTGGATTGAGTTGACCTTAGTTGTAAGAACTTGCTGCAGCAAGTGAACAAGATAAGTTTGCTATAGAATAGGTTTAGCTAAACTGCCTACAGATGAAACATTAATATATGTGGTCATTAAATGAGTGGGCATCACATTTGCAATATTAAAATATCTCTTTAAAAGTAGAATATATGTCTTATGATGGCGACTGCAACTGAAATTACCAGTTTAAAAGGTTTCTGTGTTGTAGTGGGGATCAGTACATAAGGAAAAAGGTTAAAACCGTTATTTGCACGTACCTTATAATGTTTGTCATTTTAGCCCGAGTAATACGGCATAATACAGTAGCCTTGAATTCATTCGATCCTTTTATTGCACTCGGTGCAATAAACGAATTTATATATTAAGGATAACAATTATATCGTGCAAAACATTTGCGGAAGCATTAATTTTGAGGGTTATGTACTTGAAAGTGTTTCAAATATAAACAGTTATAAGGGAACTGATGTAAAAAGTCAACACTTTAATTATTTAAATAAAGGAACCCTTTTGTTTTTGCGTAGTTGGATATATGGATGTTAATTTGACAGGGAGGAACGCAGATAAACATTTTGTACACCCCTCTTATAGAGGTAAGATTTTTTTGTCAACCCTTAGATTTCTATAATATTTTGTTATCAAAAAAAAGAACGCTGATTGTTCGTTATTATGCTGCCATGTAGACATGTGAGCAACAATTGGGGGTCACTTTATATCTCTATTGCACAAGATATAGTTGCATGAACCCTTATTTGGCTATCACCCACAGCATCAACTTTGATGCGAGTATGCTGCTTTGATGTGCACCGGGGAGAGTGTGGGGCTTTATTCACACTATCTCGAATGACAAAGGGACACTTTTCTGATTTTAGATTGAACAAAATGCAATTCGAATAAGTTTGTTTCTACCGAATGCAATGTTTTATTTATTGCCATTGTCTTTTACT
Source organism: Saxidomus gigantea (assembly GCA_032359765.1). Classification (NCBI taxonomy): domain Eukaryota; kingdom Metazoa; phylum Mollusca; class Bivalvia; order Venerida; family Veneridae; genus Saxidomus; species Saxidomus gigantea. The sequence continues at coordinate 16,053 of JAUMHA010412865.1, forward strand.
GAGTATACAGTCAATAATTTATGAGAAACAATCAGTTTTGCTTTTTAGGCGAAGTGCATCTTTATGATTAGACACAATATTCATGAGCATGAAAATATTGATATGCAATTTCGGTAGTTACAACCTTTTCATCGAACTTTCACTGTCCGCGCTATGTTTCTTTGGCAATCTCTAGATGCTTATTTAACGTCTTTTTTCAACATCAAATATGAAGGAACTGATTAACTCTGCAGACGAATATTAAGGTAGCTAGAAGCCTTTCACATTGTTTTCTAATGAAATAAAGGTGTCAGCGGAGATTTATCTGCTCTAACACATTGTATCTACCCTTGATTAATGCCATGATTTTGAAGCAAATATTATGGGCCAGGTGTTTTTTATCCAAGTTTTATTATATTTCATTCTGTGTGAGATTATAGAATAGTCACGTTTTGCATTTAATCAGCAAAAATAGATACAGCGTCTGTATCCTATTTTCTGTGCTTAATCGTTTAAATTTGACATCGTATTCTACATTTACAATACTGTATGCGCTAAAGTTGAAACGTACATACAATGACTTTGCCATTCGATTACATGCTATTGCAATTGATATTTTATATCATGGCTTAAATCTCTCTTTGTTTTTTTTTTGAAACGTTAGGATTTTCTACCCTGATAAATAGTTGATATTAAAATACCCTGAGATGTCATAACAAATTGCAATTTTTATTATAAAATTATTGTTCAAAATAACGTCGTTTAATTACGTTTTTGACGATATAACGGCAGTTTTATAACTGTACGTATAATAGTTGGCCTCGTTTCAGTCCAGCAAATATGGATATGAAGACTTTAAAAACAAAAAGTTGAAAGTTTGATAAGTCATATTTCATTCACATACTCAAGAGCAAAATTCCCGAACAAGAATTCGAACAGGCAGCGCTTTACATCAGAAAAATGTGTCACAAATTAAAGCCCACACTGATATTAAAATTATGAAATCAAACGGATGATAAGCAGGTGAAAATGGCATTACTATCTATGACTTCACCCATTATATGGTACCGGTATTTACACTATTTGTACAAATATATGAAATATTGTTTGAGGTTTGTATAAGGACTTGATGGAAAAAAAAGGAAAGAAACATGGATGAGGCGGCTAATTATTATTGCGGTATGGTGATATGGAAAACCGCAATGGTATTAAACTACTGTTCTCTTAGTACTTGTCAAATTACCTTAATATGATTTATTAGTGCGATACAAATCGAAACGTCAATAAAATAATAATGTTATCCCTACATCATACAGCATTTTGTTCAATCAAGGTAAGATTAACATATCTGCGGTGTTCCAGACTACGGTAACGTGCGGTTTCTGGTTAACCGCAACAATTATAAAATGGAAATTATTCTGTACGAGGATAAACAAGAACTTTCTTGAAGCTTTTAACGTCAACTTTTGAAATACACAACAAAATGTGAATGACACAAATATAGCAACGAAAACTGGTGTTTGTGATTCAAATTAATTCAGTTGCCAATATTTTCGTTTGTAATTGAGTGAATAATAACAATTGTTCATGTATTATAGGGTTAACTGTTTTGTAATTTTGATATAGATTGTATATACGGTTTTTAATAGTTGCAAATATTTTTAATGGCGACGGCGTCAAAATCACTTAACGGTTAACTCTATTCTAACACCGATACTCTAATATGCAATCATTATTGGTCGTTCGATTTTTGCGACGATATATACGTTATTTAAACGTCGGAAATTTAAATGACGTAACCAATCAGAAACGATGTCTCATTGATAGTGCAGAATAAAATATGCGTATAAATCTTACCATGAATTTATCGCTTCGGGTGACAAACAATCAGACAAAGTTGATGGCTAGTTTTCTGTCTTTGTTCAAACATAAACTGTAGATTGTTGGAAAGTGATTTAACTCTTGTGTTTTAGTGTAGTGCCTTTCATGTACATGTAACTTTACGCTAACATTTAAATTAGTACAGCTCATTAAAGAATTATGATAATAATTATAACGCGACATGCATTGCCGATAAGCTGTTTTATACATTTGCATGACATATGCATGACCGCTAAATTATTGATATACTGAAAGTTACATAGACCTTCGATTCCTTAAATTACAGTTCAATTTTTAAAACATACATGACTAGGAAGCAAAATTTTTAATTTGTTACGCAGGTTTTTGCTGTGTACATCTTGAATGTATCTTGCTTTCACTGTATGTCACAACCAAACCAATTTGATTCATTGAAGTTTAATATTTCTTGAGTACAAAATGTATTTAATAGTAAGTATTTAACGTGTGATAACTGCTACCGAATACCTAATTATATTGTAAGGGAAGGTTATACTAGGTGACGTTATTAAGAATATAAATGACGTCATCTTTTTTCAGGATAAGACTGAACTACACCGTTATCCTCCTGTTTATCGAACTTAGCAGTCATTTTGATTGATATGCAAGCAAAGAAGAATAATGATAAAACTGTACTCAAAGAAGAGTTATCTCCAATAGTCCGGATTAAGCGATGAACTTCATCCGCCATAGTTGTTTAGTGTAACAGTGGTCGTGGTGGTTGTCCAGCGTTACCAATCAAAATATGCGGTTTTATGTAGGTCGTTGTTTGTTTTAGGTTAATTCATTAAGTTACTGCTATTTCGGTAAAGAAAATATGAGCCGTTGTAGAGTAGAATGCATTTTGGAACTGTCACCAACATTGTTATTTCGTACTGATTAAGGAACATTCAAGGGATTTTTTCTCACAAGGAGTCCACGTTTTAAGTCATTTTACTTTTTAGAACTAATCGAGACAGGCAGTTTTCTTTTCCGTAACTATTAGTGGACGTTTTTAACGCCAAATTTTGGTCATAGGTTACTGTAAGATTTAAGATGCAGTTCAATCAACTTGACTGACCTTTAGGTCAGAACTGTTCCACCACAAAGCACCAGCGCTGCATTATCTACATACTTCGAAGAGGAAAATGAATTAAGGTTTCCTTGCTATCGCCTAGTAAATGTTTCACTGTTTCTTTGAAAATTGAAGCAAGAATCTATCGATATATAACATTAGAAGCTAATATATAACGCCACTGATCATTATTTTATTTGAGAACGTGATCTTTGATACATGTACTCAATTTGTTCAGCTATCCTGTAAAAATTCTCTTTCTGTAGAACTTATACGGCCCGTATATTAATATCAATCATTTTAAGCCACATTTGTCGTAACAGCAAGTATATACTAGACGTAGCACTAATAATATTCACACATACACTCATACCAGATTTTATTTAATATTTCAATATATGTCTTCGAGATTCATTCCAGACTGCTGTTTTTCTATTTACATTTTGGAATGTTTGACAAGTGTAAAATGTCATATAGACAAGGTGATGACAGGACTAGAGAACCGGAAACAAATTTATTTGTTGACAACCATATGTTTTGCAAACGCCCACATTTTGTTTTGAACAGTGCAAGGTTGATTCAATAATGTGAAAACACTAAGTAAAATATATTTACGATAGTCGCGATACATATCTATTGCTTTAATAAACATCATGTGTATTTGAATAGTACGTTGTGATTTCTGAGTGAAAACTGACCATGTGCGTAATGTCTTGTCATTTTTGTGTAATGCAACATATTCAATGAGCGAAAAATTTGTTTAAAGGTTAAAGGTTAAAAGGTTAAAGGGGAATGAAATGACATTTGACTTTGAGACGGACGGCCTTTTTGACACAACATGAAATGAAAATAATGAAATTTGAATCGTGACTTAGAGCTTCCCTTATTACCATTGGATGTTGCACGTTTCTATCCCCTTTTTGCAAAACCTGATACAATGCAGTGTTTAATTATTGTTTTCAAGTGCCCAACAGTGTAAGAACATTTTTCCTTATTTGACATGTCCAACATTCCATATAAAGATTCGAGCTGGATCTTCGGGCCTGACAAACGGCCCCTCAGTTACCATTTTTAAGGAGTATCTATGAAACTTGAGTCAATCAGGGCATGGTATGCAAAGAACAAAGGTCACCTTTAATTGACAAAGGCACTTTAGGACCGTTACTGGCGTAAACAAAATGTAATATCCATTGGTATCAAAATGCATTTCTTACATATGTTTAATTAATGAAGAAGGCATAGATATAGATTAAACGTCGCTTTAATATTTTAAACGGCAACATTTGAACTTACTTTTTCTTGAAAAGATACCATGGACATCAAATGTATTCATTTCTCCAGCTCGGTAAGTTTTGATCATATCTGAAAGTAAAATCGGAATACAAGTAGTCACATTATCAAACTCTTTAACCACCTTTGTAAAGTACTCTTATTTTTCCTTTCAAAAGAAAGAGACAATATACGTTTACAAACGGGGAATGATAACTCGCAAAGATACACAAATCAGTTTATTTCCTTTAAGATTTACCTGTACAGTTCTTACATGCTAGCAATACAGTCATTTTGTACAAGACATTTACCATTCTGACATTAACTCGTATCATGGCCTACAATGATGATGCAGCTACATACTAATAACCAAAGTGAATTGGCTAAAGTTGAAAAACGACTAGATGAGGGCTATAAACTTTCTAATAGTAAAATATCAACAGCTATGAGAATGTTTTTTAGTGCTAAATTGTTGTTTTTCGAATATTTTTCTGGTATTATTATTTGATAACTTTCTTACTTTTAACGCATGTACTTGTCTGCCTTGAATTTTTGAGAGTACTAAATTGATTCCATACATTAATTGTCTGATCTTTGAGGGCAAACGCATTTGGTTGGAAAAGAGCGGGACAAACAAGCATTAATAAAAGCATGAAAATATAAAGATGGCGACAGTTTTGATTTTTTTTTCGGTGCAGCTTTTGACCGGAAGTTAGTAACTTTTCAACTGCCAATGAAATGACAAGTAGAATGTTTAACAGTTTTTGAATTGAGAAATTTACTCTGAACGGCACCATTTAATTGGTTGATAACGAATTTAAAAGGTCAATAAAATAGTATTGTGTTTTCACTCCTTCATGAATAGTTTGTAATCATAGTGCGCAATCAACATAATATGTTGCTACCGCCAAACTAATATGAATTAGTCTCGACCTGTGAATAACGGTCCATATTTCGAGTAACATATTTGACGAGAAAAAGAAGGATAAGTTTGTTTTCCTGATGCACATGTCACTGTACGGACTTAATCACAAGTGTGAGGCAATGTGTAAGGGGCCGGTTAGCTCAGTCTTGAGAGCATTAGCTCTGACAACTCTGTAAGCGAAGGGCCATGGGTTCGTGTCCTGGTCAGGGTGCACACTTTTACTCACTGTATGACATTTAGCGCCTTTCGACTGCATAAAGATTAAACTTAAAAGGATTTTTACAATTAAGTCTCAAAATAATATACATGTAAATGTTTGAATGCCATAATTGCAGGACCATCTTTTTTATTTTGTTTGAATTAAATTTTATAAAGGTCCGGCACTGAGGGTAAGTTTGTTAACTTCTTAATCAAGTTGAGATCCCGGCATGTCACCCTTCATGCCTTAAAATGTAGTTTGAGTTACGTAATAGGAGATAGAATTTACCTGTTTTAAGTTTGAGCTGTATATTCCAGTCATTACCAACAAAATCAGCGTTTCAAAATACGTTTCAGTACCGTAAACTCTTCAATACTCTATATAAAGTTGTTGTTGTATAATTAATTGGTGGATAGCGATTTGTTATAGAAGGCCTCTATGTTGATTATTTCTGGTAAAATGGAGCATTTTTTCGATATAAGTTGCTTTTTGAAATAGCATTTATCTTTTTATATTCGTTGAACACATTATTTCCGTTTTCAGTAGGCCAGATGTAGGAAGTGTCCCATTAATGTGTATGCTCCAACTAGGACCTGTTAATGTCAATGGACATATTTAATCTTTGTATATGTTAGTTTTGCCAAGCACGAATATAGTTTATTTAATGAAATTTAGCTATTCATCCTATGACTAATTGTCAAAAATAACAAAACAAACCGTATGTAGGATTTCAAGACCTCAATGTTAGCTCATTTTTTGCAAATAAGGAAACGCAGGTTCGCAGTCATTGTATGAGATTAAGAATATAGGAAAAAGCAGATATACATCAATTAAATTGGGTGACATGCAAAGCTGCCCACTTTATTCTGAGTGAGTTTACCCTATATATGTATACAGTATGAAACAATTTTAAGTGCCTGAAGAAAACTCATAGCAATTCCATCGAAAAGGTGGGTACAACCATCTGCAACCACAGGTTAATGGGAATTTATTTCGCCAAACATTTGCTTTTCACATAAAATCACTTATATACCAAAATCTGTTAAAAATAAGTTGATGATAAAACATCATATTTC
>JAUMHA010412866.1:0-10683 GCA_032359765.1 Saxidomus gigantea
GAATAAGTTTTGTTTTTACCCAATTCATTTTATCTGATGGTCTTCACATGAACAAACTTTCGGTAATATTGATTCCGAGAATGTTAATATCGAACGAAAATTGACTACGCGGAGTTTTTCAGAGCTACTTTCAGCGAAAGCCAAAACACTCAAAGGAATTGTGGCCCATGATGAGACATGGGTTCAATACTGTGTATTTGGGTACCTTTCCCTCCGCTTAAGCATATATAATGCAGAAGTTATTCAAATGTGATCGTGGAAACGATTTTAAACCAGCTACGACTCACGGAAAAACTAGTTTTTCCATAGAAACTTATCATGTTATATGCTATTAACAGAAATAAATAGAAAATATTATTGTAAATCCGTATCGGTGTGCGTTGCTTTCATTTTTTAATGAATTTTGACGAATTATCACAAGTTTATCAAAAATACTAGGCTACAAGTGATAAGTTTTTAGGCTAGATTATACGGGACTGGTATGCTAGAGTACACGAGTCTTAGATGTAACTAACTTTCTAACGTATTTGAGCGCCAACAGTTAAATGATAAGCGAAAACAATCTGTTGAACTTTATATTCATTTCCACTACTAGAAAATGCATTTCCTTAAACAGATATATTGTATAAATACGTTTGCAGCGAAGTCAATATGTATGTGTGCAATCACTGAGGAACAATGAAAAAAACACATACAGGGAAGGCCTCTATTTTTGTGGCAACCATTATTTTAGTAAAAGCAATCTCTCAAGACACATGCCTGTTTTTGGTTTTTGATTCTTTGTCATGTGTTTCAAATGCAATGAATTGTAGAAGACGTGTTCAAAACTATTACAGGGATATGCAAATGCTATATAATATAACGAAAAACTGGATAAGTCTATACTAGTCCGAAACCTTCAAACCGGCTTCGAACAGAATATCCTGGTCGTAGACGGAGGTGTTTATGATTCAGAAGAAAATATCAAATTTACATGTACATTTCTTATGAAATTGTTTTCACTACACGTCTTCTTCCTGTACTCTTTCAGGGTATTTTTGTTTTCAATTGCTATTCGACACCATTGTTGGCATTACTTAAACGCATTCTTAACCCAGGTTTCAATGGAAATGTAGCATCATGTAGCACTAAATGAGATGAATGACAAACACGCTGAGAAGCTGTATTCAGATATCCCAACTACCTGACTAGGTAAAAAATATATATAGGTTTACCGTATCACCACTACTGAATGTCTTATAACCATTGTTGCTTTTTGGTATGGAGAATCCGAAATAATGATTTCATTTTCTTGTGCTCCAAATATTATACATTTTTACCTTTAGTGAACTACGGTTTGGGAATAGCGGATATGGGACTACTGAAATTGTTTTTCAGGGATTTTTCACAAAATGAAAAGTTATTATATACTTAAGTACAACAAAAGCTATAACAGGGGTAGTGTTATCAGCAATGTAGACTTAGTGTTCATGAATACACGGGGAAACAATTGAAAATAAAAACAACTTATCCCGAGAGTATCTTTATTTATTTTAAGTATAAGGCTTATTTCCTTCTTCCTACTTACAAGACAAATGGAAACAGTAGAAGACAGGAGCTGTCTTGGATGTCTGCAACAGGATGCTGCTCGCCCGGTATGCTTTCTCGCACATACTACACGATCAAAGATGTATATATGTCAGATTATTTTGTTCAAGAAAAACAAGATTCGAACATACAAGATTCAAAACTGTTTAGATTTTTTAGTTTTTAGAAGGTTTCTTCTATAAGAATGTTCACTGAATTAAAGTGACATTTGTACTGTTATTCTGTTTTTATCGAATGATAACCATGCGCGTACTAATATCTTGAAGACTGACACATGCATATTGTGGTAAGCAAGGTCCGCATATCGTTGTACATAACTTGAATTGCCTCCCTTGACTTATACAGAAAAAGTTGTAAAGAAATTTAAGTCCGTTCATTAACAGCGCAAAAGAACTTTTGTCTTTAACTTATTATAATGCTTCGTCAGTTCAAACGTTAGCAGGGCAAAACTTTATTTTGCCACATATACATGACTGGTATAAGATAATACTTAAATCGTTAATTAAGAATTTCAAAAGGTTTTCTGAATGTAAAAGCCTGTGTAAATAGGAATAATTCCTGTATTTACTAATTAACATAATATAATCATGGTTTCAGAATTGGAGGAAAACTGTTTTGTTATTCAAATTATATTGACAAGGGGTGAACTCTGTCAATGATTTTAATAATAATAGTGGGTCTCTAAATTCTTTTCTAATTTTCCAAGAAATATATAATGTACATACGAATTTCTTAAAAATATCAAAGTATAATATAGTCTATAAGGAACTTCCTAGATAAAATGAATATTGTACATAAAGCAATTAAGCTAATCCTATTTACATTAGTCTAACTACACATTTGATCATGTCAAATATAAAGGATGCAGGCAAAGTTACGATAATTTTGTGCTTAGTAAGGGTTATCCAAAATGTAAAACTAAATGGGACACCAGTCTCAACACAACTCTTCCACTTTGGAACAAGTCTAGTAGTATGTCTTTTTAAGATAACCAGAGGTACAAAACTTCAGTGCTTTAAACATAAAATCATACATATAATTATTGGTACAAATTATTTATAGAAGAAAGTGAAGTTAAAAATTGTGACATGTTCTTTTTGTGATTCAAATGCTGAAACATTGGTTCATTTATTTTGGGAATGTAGAGAAGTTAAAACATTTTGGCACAATCTAGAAACATTGATACATCAAGTTTGTTCATTTGTCAATGTATGTTTCAGTAAACAGATGATGATAGTTGGTTGCATTGACCTTCATGTAGTAATAAACAATGTAATACTAGCTGCAAAACATTATATATATATCAGTGCAAGATGAACTCAGTCATACTTAATATAACTACACTAAAGAAAAAAAAGATTTATTGTTTCAAATTTAAAAGTTCAATGCCTTTAAAAAGCAGACTTGATAAATATGAAAGAACCTGAGGTATGTTTGCGGCACTCTGCAGTAGTCAGTAATACACAAACAGACATTTATGGCCAGGTGTAGGTGGTCTCTGGTTCTCATTGGTCTCTGATACGTGTTTTTCCCTGTCTCTCTCCATTTTCTACTTTAGATAATGTGTTGAATTTAGTTTCTCATTTTAGGAGAATAACTTTTTTTCCAGTTAGGATGAAATTGTTTCACACTAACCACATTTGCCTTTTAATAGGCTTACTAGTTTTTCAAATGTTTCTTCTTCTGTAGTTTCTATTCCATTAAAAAAGTGTATGTCGAATTAATTTATAGTACAAATTGATTTACACCCAACACTGTTTGAATATTCTCTACATTGGTGAACTATTTCTAGAATAAGATATACATAGAATGAGTTTAAAGTAAAAGAATTGTAAGCTATATTAAATAATTAACTCTTATCCTGCTATTGAGAAACGCTTCTGTCCTTGCGACCAATTCAAATTATGATTGACTATTACATCCATACAGTCTGATCATGATCTGCACTGCATGCTTTAAGATAGTAAAATTCTAATAAAGTCTATGTCGAACATCTTAGGGTAATGGCAAACTTAAAAAGGGATATGTCCATTGTAGAAATGCAGCAGGTTAAGAGTTAAAAAGCGTATTACACTCAAAGTAGAATATAATCTATTGTTGAGATGTGATACATAATCCATTGAAAATGTTATACGAAATGTTGGAAACAGGAGATTTAGGTCGACAGGACAAGTATTCCAGATAAAGATAAAACGGCGCCGTATTGTCTGGTGATAAACAAAACGTAACGATACTGGTTTTTACATCTAAATGTGTCCTTCCAAGAAAAGAAAATGTCCAATAATTGTGTTTCACACATGCACAGTCAAGGTTGTTTGTCTATACCGATAAACATAAACAAATGTATGTTAATATAGTATAACAAACTTTCAACTCTAGATTGCAGCCAATCATTGCTGAATGTAGTGTACTTATTATATTATATTTATAAATCCTTTCTTAATGACATTGTCCTATTCATGTTTTTTTATCAGCGGTTGTGCATGTGAGAAAACCATGTTATCTGTACCGGGTGGCATTCGGTACTTCTTTGAAAGCAAAAACCGGATGTAATAATAATAAGAAAACGAAAGAAGTACTAAATAATATCAGCAGCTACAAATAGACTGTCTGATCGAAATGCCTAAAATTGCAACGATTAGTGAAGCGGTTTACACATATATATCTTAACTATTTACATGTAATATAATAAGTGTTTTTATATTACAAACCCCGTAATTCCTTACCGTCTGAAAAAGTATTGTAAAAGTGTGATTGACAGATGCTTTAAATATCTAACATTGCCTTAGCATATTTAACTGAAAATATCCGGAGTGTATAACCTTTATTCACTAAAATCAAGTTAAAGAATACAAATGAAAGCAAAAATACGTGAAAGAGGGGACATACTACATCCCTGTCTCCGGGATCCAGGACCCATGTCCACACTTCACACACATGCTGTTTACAGAATATTACTCAACTTTGAATTTGATGGTTTTTTTAGTTCACCTTAATATTAATGTGTATGAACGCATTAGGCAGTATTTAGTACCTTTTGGATGTGGTCAACATATATTAAGGGATATTTGTTTGTTTCAGTGAAAAGTCGATTGTATTTCACAAGAGAACACCAAAAACTGATATTTTCACGAGTGGCGTAGAACCGATATTTTCAGTGTAAATGTCAGTTGTTTATTATTTGGTCTTCAAAGGCAAAATTAATTGGATATTTCACTTAAACAAAACTCTTTTAATTTTAAGTTTTCTTGTCAAAATAATCAGGAAAACATGGAATAATTGTATTTCTTATTCCCCATGGAGCACCTAATATGATAACAAGAAAGCAACAAAAAAAGCCTTAATGTTTATTTCAGATACATGTAAAATTATTTAAGAGGTCATATCTATGTTTCATCCAATGAAACTGAAACATCGATTTATTAGATATGAATTAAAATAATTGTCAAATAAACAAGTATGCACTTCGTCACACAATAAATCGCATAGTTATACACAATCATCAAAACCGGTGCAAATAAAATCAAAATTGTGGATTAGCACTTTTATTTCACTGAGAAAACTCTATAATACACTGGAAAACAAAAAATAAAATATGATAATTTCTACGGCGCAATAACCGGATACGCACCGTTGCACAATAACTTTTTATATCTCATGACAAAGCAAATGTTATGTATAAAACCTATGTATTCTTCTGACAAAACAAAATTGTATATCAATGTCACCTTCTGACATAAAGCTTATATTTTCCTGCTTTCAAGCCTGCTCAATTACAATACCCAGTCACGAGCTGACTATAAGTAGCATACATCATTTTCAGTAGATATATAATTACGCAAATGCATAGTCTATGGTATTGAATTATTGTTTACAACACAAAAATTAGTTGGTTGCTGTTGGCTCGAGCTCAAATTATATTATATCACACAAAATAAGTTGAAGACGTAAAAGAAACAAATCTTCATACGCAATGGAAACGTGCACGAATGAACAGCAAGCAATGTACTGTGGTTTTCAGCATATATAGTATTAGAGAGTTCTTTTATTTGCTGAGATCTTTTTGCGTTACAAAAGAAAACAATCGCAGACCTCTGAAGTCTTTTAAAACAATTTCATATTCTGGTAGCTAAATTTAAACATAAGCATGATAGATCCTATTGGTTAACACAGTCGTCTCAATATTCCTAAACTGATCAAAAGAGACCTTCGAAATACAGTAAGCCAGACCTTCTAGGTAATGAAATTTATCACACTAATGATGTTGCTACATCATTTGCCCTGAATTCAGTATGACAGAAAGCAAGCCACAAACAGTAATAATAAATAAAAAACGTGCAATAAACTGTAGCTTAAAGGATATCAGAGCACAATACTTTTACATATCTGGCTACCATTTCCATTGATTTTGTCAATGCCAGAATACTCGGCCTGGGTCTCTCAATACTAGATAAGGCATATGCTGATGTAATGTAAGAGTTACTGAATGAATAATGAAAATTAATTCTCTACTACAAAAAAGAAACCTATGAAGGCCCTAAATCACTCACCCGGGTACCATTACTCCAAAAGACAAGAAGTAGGGCACAATTGTCATGATCAAAGCTGGCCTGGGACAAGTTTGTAATCTGCTTGCAAAATTGTACACACATTTTAAATTTCATAACTGCAGCTTAAACACAAAGAAATAGGTCAAATTTACCCGGTGACCTTACTTTTGATGCCATTTTAATGTGTTTTGATGTATTCCTATATTTCTTCATGATGTCTGTGTTTTAAATGTGGCCTCTAGAATGTCCAATTTTTGTCTTTCTTTTCTATGATTTGACCTGGTGACCTCGTTTTTCATCCCATGTTGCCCAGTTTCGTACGTCACATAGAGTTCATCAAAACAATATATCTGACCATTTTTCAAGAAAAAAGGGATATAAAATGTGGATTCGAGACTGTTCACTGGGTTTCTCTATGATTTGAATAGGTCTACTACTTTTTGAGCCCCCGTGACTCAGTTGCAAACATTGCCTAGTAACCAACAACACGAACATAAAGCGGCGTCAATCACTAGTCACTATTTGAAAGGTGAACATTCTAGAGGCCACATTTGACCCCCAATTATCAGTTACATTTCCAGTTTTTACGAGTTTGTTATTTCATATGAATAACACTTGGACAATATTGTATGTTGAGGTATACATCTTTTGTTTCACTCTTGTCATTGTTACTTTTGTGGACTTGATATTTTGATGTGAATTTCGGTGGACGACGTTGTTTGGCGGTTATGCCGCCCAAGATAACGATGAAGTTGGACAGTGAGGATATATATAAAGCATATAGCTCAGAGGCTGAAACTTAAGTTTTAAACACTTGAAACACTAATACAGGACTGTTACAAGAAATCTGATTTCGAATATACTAAATCTAACGTGCTGAAGAGTGTCTAACAAACTGATAATATATGACAGTACACGAAGAGGTATAATCTCAGGATAAGTAATTTGTACCAGAGGAGGATGAACCCTTCTTGGAGTCAGTGTTAGGGTTGCTGAACTATATGTATAGACTGAACACACCAAAGAAATTCAATTTTCTCTAGCGGGTGGCTTGATTTATCTCAGGTTCCTGCTGCAGAATGTTACCTAATGGTTACGGGCTCGGACCAATAAGAAATAACCACGGACATTTAACAGGGCTAATATCAAAATACTGCTTAATAACGTATGATATATTTATGGAAATTGTGAAATTATTGATTTATCTTCACAAATGCACCAATCTGTGTAGGAGTCTAATAGACAATGCTACATGAATCGCCTATAGTACTGTATCTTAAGGTCTTATTGTCGTTTGTATATTAGTCCGTGCTTGATTGATCTTTGTGACTTACTGTTGATATGTTGATGTTCAGAGCCGGAATGATCCTTGAATCTACATACTTACTATGGTATACCCTTTAATAGGTAATACGTTTACATACTGTGGTGTCACTAAGTCATTTCTGACTTATGATACACTTTTCTAAACAATTCATCTTCCTGAACCTTGTATTTTAACAATTCTTTACAAGCTTGCGGGTTATATCAGAATTGACGCAAGGAATTGAGCCTTCGACCTTCGGCTCCCACTAGACTACTCGAAAATGTATATGGAAATTCTGTAGCGTTAAATTTCAAACAGAAATGGTAAAAACATATTTTTAACAGCTGTGACACGATTCCTTTAAGAAGGCTGGGTTTTTAAACAACAATGTTACTCCTTGTTAAGTTAGAAACTTGACCATGGATAAGACACATATTTACGTTTCGTGATCTACCTCCTCATTAGTGTGTACTGTCCATAGAAAGTGAAGTTAAATCTTTCACTAGGGAAGTTGTTAATAAGTGTTATATGTTATTGAAAAATTATTTGACTAGAATAAGGGCTACTACCGGTATCTCCTAGTAAAAAGAGTGTATAAAGTTAGTACAAGATAAGATTTAAGATAAACCGCGTAAGTGTATGTCCCTTTTCTGTGTAAGGTAGTATACCAGCACAGCTTTAAATCAAAGACAATTTCTTTCAGAACCCATGTTGACATAATTTGTACAGCACGTTATTACTTTTAGAACTACCAAATTAAAATAATGACTTGACATACTAATTTGGTTTAGATGAAATAGTTTAACAGTCCTGACGGAATTGTGTATTTTGTTACATCTTTCCAGAAGTTAAAAAGATACAGAGCTACTTTGAGAGAGAGAGAGAGAGAGAGGGGGGGGGGGGCAATGAGATACACTTTCTTTTGTCAGAATGAGTGTCTTGATGAATATTGTTTTCACTGAGCGAGTGTTGTTTTCAGGTCGCCGAAGTAATGCATAAGTAAAAACAACTACAACTGCTTCTGGTACATGTATTCATAATTGGAATAGATTTCGATCTTTCGCCGAAAATCTTTTTGCAAGAGACACGAAAACTTATCATGATATTATCTACCTTGATAGATTCTACTAAAGTGAACTACTGAAAAACATAAAAAGTCCATTTCTTAAAACCAATGGAATTATGTCTTTCACTACATACGCCAGTTTCTGTATATATTCAATTGGGGGGAGGTATTCATCACTTGTAAAACCCAATGAAAAAGCGACCATGTTACCCGTGGTGCGATTATGATAAGTATCATAAGTAACTTGATATAAGGAAAATTTTGACTGATATAAGGAAAAATAATATATTTGTTTGACACTGCGGCGCAAATCATCAGATTTGGAGTTTATGTGTTTTAACAAAAGTAAGGTAACTACTTGTCTTTCTTTTTGCAAAAAGGAATAAAGTTATCTTTATCGTCGGTAATAAGACATTTTATCTTCGCGCCTCTTCGAATTGAAATGAATTTTGTATAAATTTAATATTGGACAATGTACAAAAAGCATAGTACCGGTTTAAACAGTATTTTACTGATAAATTACAAATTTGACATGTTATTACAAAACAGTATAAAGATTGAGTAGAAAGCTCTAAGCTTACATGTATTTATAATGTCTCAATAAAAAGAGCACAGTATTGAAATTAGCTTTACCATTTGATGGATGTTATGATGTGTTTTACCGGTACCTGTTTTAAATTTTGCATATTCCATGGATAATCTCCTAAAACGAGTAAGTAAACTTTATTTAGAAACTTGTTCCTTTCTCTTACGCATTCACCATCGAATTCGACATGAAAAACGATAAAATCACAGAAAGATCATCTTACACAAATAACACCACTGATTTATACTGTGAACATTTATGTTTTCATCTAGTGTGTGTTAATTAAAGAATTTTAACATACAAATCATTCGCCAACTTTTGATTTCAAACAAAGGGAATCGAAATATTCTTACATCATGATTACTTCAAAACTGCAGCCATGTTTTCGTGTAATAACTTACTGCAACAATACTGTGCAGTTTCTTTCGATAATTAATGTTAAATTTGTATGACCTCTTTCTATTTTCATCGTGAATTTCTCATGACATACTCAGAATACACGCCTCGCCTTCTGTCCATTAAAGCATAGTTTTGTCTTGTGTAGATAAATGGAAAAATGTAGTCGTATTGCAAATTAAGGTATAAAAACGTCAGTAAAACAATACATCACTGTTCAGAAAAACCATGACATGACTATTATGTAGCGTAAAATAAATGTACAAAATACAATAGTGTATAGAAAATATTACTAAAATCAGGGACGTAACTATCAAAATTTACTAGTAGCTTAGTAGCATTCAGCAAAGTGGGTAATTCGTGAATTCATGCAAACACTTTAGAAAGAAACATGTAGAACAAAATCTATTTACTATTTAATTGTACACCAACAACTTTACATAGATTATTTAGGAAATACATTTCACATTTGAGTGATATACCGGTTAGTATATCACTGTGCGGAGTGTAGATGCGTAGTAATCTAACCACGAAGGCCTGGGTGATTAATTACAAAACATCTAAACGACACATGGTGATATACTAACCGGTATATCACTCAAAGGTACAATTTATTTCCATTCTAACACGTTAATTTAAACAAAAAAATGTTGGAAGGGGTACTATTTGATGCGCTTACACGAATTCGCTGTCTTGAACTTGTAGTATTCATTGCATTCCTTGCATTTCATGACATTTTCGCTGTTCTTTTTTACTCCTCGAATAAAATTGCTGGCGATACCGCAAGTGTAGAAAATTTACTATGATTTGTTTTACATCACTTGAATTCATTCACAACAATACAAATCCAAGCGTATCAGCGCATGCACACTCAAAAATGTTGTGTGAAAATTACACGGGAGGGAATTTCAGCAGTCAAAAATAGTTCCGGACGTCTAGCGTGATATACTTGGTAGGTATAACACGCTCAAATCCCTCTTTGCCTATATAGGAGAAATTTTCAATAGTGTTAGAATGAATGTTTTACGATACATCAAAATATTTTAAACCGCTGATACCGATAATGACTGGAATCTATAGTTTTAACTTTTACGTTAAGTGATAACACTAGCAAATATTTAATGATTTATGCTTTCGAAGTAATTTTGTCACCAGTTTTAGGGAGTGTTTGAAGTGGGTCCTTTAGAAATAA
>JAUMHA010412877.1:0-10682 GCA_032359765.1 Saxidomus gigantea
CCGTATATAACGACTTCGGATAGAGCGCAATTTCGGATATTAGGAACACATTTTTTTCTAGGCACTATTTTTTCCTTCTTTAGTCTATATGAAAATGCTATATAGATATAGCATACTTTGGATATAACAAATTTAACTGGTCCCAATGAGTTCGTTATTTGCGGAGGTTACTGTAGTTCACACTAAATGTTTCGTCATTTCCTTGTTACATTTCACTGTAGCATCCAACATGCAGCATTGTCAAAGAAGGCGTTTTGCATTCATTCTTCTGCTAAATTATTGAAACGAAGAACAAATCTTGAAAACACGATAAACTAAAACCGTACAACCGTCTCTGATAAGTATCTGTAAAATGATATTCAGCACCAGAATTGTGTCCTTGTCTTTTTTTCAAGTAAAAGGCTTTAAAGTTTGACAACATCCAAAACTATTCTTTCGAATCCCGTCTTCACTCCCACCTTCGGCACATGTTAGCAATCTCGGACGTGTTAATCGAAAGATCGTAGGTCATTGGCTCGAGCCTCGCTGCCGACCAAGAAAGTTGGAAACGGGCGTTTAATCCAAAGAACAAAATTAGTTCAGTGTGGTGAGTTGCAATAGGTCGATATTTTACATGTAAATGTCAACTTTTAGTTTCATGAAAATCTTAACAGAGATGTGGGTTTGTTAACACTGTGTATTTCATTACCATTCCAGCGACGGCAGGTCCACCGATCGGTATGTAATACAAAAGCTAATGTTTACCATATTTTCAACAGTATACAATGTACAAAAATGTATAAACAAAAGTTAATGATATGGCAAAATGCTATAACTAATAACTGTCAATAAATTTTAAACTGCTGGCTCTCAGATTTTGGTAAAATAATAAAGTTCTTCAAACTGTATGAAGATAACCTATTTCAGAACATATTCATGTAGTCAAATAAAAAGGTTCCAGTATAAATTCCTGTAAAATATATCTGTATATTTGAAATTATACGCTACCAAATTATAAAATGTTACAAACGGTGCCGTAAAACTCAGCTCACTAACATTTGCTTCAGATATTCTCAAATTCCTACCTAGATTTTAAGTTATGTTGATGATTCAAGCAATTACTTTTACATTTCGTATACTAGATCTAGTATATTATTTTTAGAAAAAAGAAATTTCACCGGAAACTGTAAACGAGCATTTTTAATTTGAAGTTTAATTCGAAATATATCAGTGACATTTTAGAACACTTTCTTCCTGGTAGCCATGTAACTCTTTGAACAAAGAAAAACACAAAGGTAACATCAGCATGTTTATTTTGTAATTGGAATTAAATACATATTACAATTTTACTTATTTTTACCCAAAAAAAACAAGATTTCAAATGCTATGTATGTGACACAACTATGCCGGAGTTCTGCGTTGCACTCAAACGAGAAGAAACCTGTCACCAACCGTACTGCATCAACGAATTTACCAACCTAGCCGACGGCACCAAACAGCTCAACAGAAGGTTAGTTAAGGACAACATTGTATGAATCCATCTATGTAATTATTGTTCTAGAATTTTACCCCGCTGGGATTAGCTTTAATTCACACAATGAGGGTACGTTAAACTTTTATAGTTCTAAGACGTAAACCCTGTGTTCAAGCTATTGCTCTTGTGGTGTTTTATACTATTTGGCAAATAGGTAAAAAAAACTGCAACAATTATATATATATATCATGTTATTCGCTGACATCGCTGTAGTCTGCTTTGTGCTATAATCTGCCGTCTGCCTGTATGAGAATTATGCATTCGTGTGGCATGAAACAATAAATGAAATAACATTTTCTTAAAATATTTTTATCCAGATGTAAAAATGACTTGTAGTAAGGATAGTATTTCAAATGCGACACAAAATAAGTACTAAGTTAAGAATGTTTCATGTCAGGTGTGGCGCAAAATAAGTATTAAAATGAAACTAAGTCGAAATGTTTCATGTCCGGTGTGGCGCAAAATAAGTATTAAAATGAAACTAAGTCAAAACGTTTCATTTCATGTCTGGCGCAAAATAAGTATCAAAATGAAACTAAGTCAAAATGTTTCATTTCAGATGTGGCGCAAAATAAGTATTAAAATGAAACTAAGTCAAAATAATACATTTTAGGTGTGGCACAAAATAAGTATTAAAATGAAACTAATTCAAAATGTTTCATTTCAGGTGTAGCACAAGATAAATATTAAAATGGAACTACATGTAAGTCAAAATGTTTCATTTCAGGTGTTGCGCAAAATAACTATTAAAATGATACGAAGTCAGAATGTTTCATTTCAGGTGTGGCACTAAAACGGAGTGCGACAAAGATTGGTGGAAATCGACGAGTGACACCGATAAATGCACGATGTTTGACGTGTCTCAAACGGTGACTAACTACATACACTGTACGTTCTGTTGTGTGGACGAACTCTGCAACGAGCAGATCATTCCTCCTCACAAGTCACTGTATAGACCACCAACTCCTTGATATTTGGAATGTGAAATGTTTTTTTTGTTATTTCAACAGACTGCAATAAAAGTTTTGTGAAGGGACTTAATGTACATTGAAGCTTTTTTCATGCAGAAAAAAAATATATATAATAGTAAATGCCCTGTATTACCATTTCTTTGTAAAAATGCCAACACATAAAGTGGTTCCATAAAAAAAAATCTACACTTATTACTTTTAGCGTTGTGTAGATTGCAGAGTGTAAATTTAACCACATTATATTTTAGAACACAAATATATTACTCACAACAGAAGCCTGTACTCATAAACCAACATGTTAACGTCACTTAGTGAATTACTATCTCGAAAAAGGGACTTAGTATATTGTATACAGGGTGATCATTAATATATGATAGGATAAGAAATCCCAATAAATTTGTTAAATTTTGTACTAGAGGTCTCATTTTGGTATTGATTTGAAGAAAATGGAATTAATATTTATTGTAGATTTGTAATTTTGTTCAATGACGCCATGGTAACGTTCACAACGTCATCAATGACGTCATACTTTCCTTGGAATTCCAAAATGGCAGACAAGTCGTATATAATCAAATTTTACTATGAATTGAAAAAAAATCCAACTTTGGTAAGAAGGAAAATTACCGAAACTGTACACAGACACTACTGGACCATCTAAACACCAAGTAGTAAGATCAGTTTTGACGTTTGAAAGGGAAGAGACTATTTTGGAATGAGACAAGACACTCACGTTCGATTACAAAGTGTCCATACCGAGCAGAGTGGTGAACAGTTGCGTCATATTATTGAAGAAAAAATGTGTCATGAAGGATATTTAAGAAAACACAGCAGCCCCTGTAATGGAACTGTATAGAGAATTCTGAAATATGTCTTAAAATGTAAACCTTAAAAAATAACAGTGATGCAACATCTCTAAGAGACGAAAATCACAGTGAGATGAGCCTTTATGCTTCCAGTCCATGTAAAATTACTTTTAACACTTATATTACCACAAAGATGTCTTACCGGTAAAGTTTGTATTTGTATGAGTCTTCCAAATCATATGTACATGCTAGATGTATACATCAACAACTGTAGCAGTATTTTTTTCAATGATATTGCAAAAGATAAGAAAGGCTTTCTGACAACTCTTGTGAGTCAAGAAGCGACAAAAAATTAAAGATAGGTGTCTATGATTGAATAGAACGCAGTTCTTCAATATTAAGGAAAATTTAACAAAATATTTAAAGTGACAGTGAGACTCTATGTACTGTATACAAAAGTAAACAAAAATAATGCGACCAAAATATGAAAGGTCTTGGCCGAGTTTATCTGGCGGTAGCGTTCATGGTATCGAACAAAGTACACGTATATCTCTCGTCAAACGAATATTCTCAGAAAGACAGTCGGTAACAAATTATATATCACTAAATGTTACACTATACAGGTTACAATTCCTATTTGACTTTCATGAAACTTGCTCAAAAGGTTGCATGCAACGTATAGACGAATACTATTGTATTTGGTGTCAGTGGGTCAAATGTCAAGGTCACGGTGATCCGAACTTTGAAAATATTTCGCTCAATGTGTTTAGATCTAGTTATCAACAAAAGTAAAAGAATAATTTGTCTTATTTAGCATCTTATTCCTCTTGTTTCTACAAGATTATACATGTCAACAATGCCATTCCAACCATAGCCTAGGCTTGTCAGTTATTGTTGCCATTTTGTATCGTCTATCTAAGTAGGAATTTTGAGTATGTTGCAAAGGGATTTGAGGGACTACATATGCACTACTACCCCTGTATAATGCTGATGATGCTGCTTCCACAAGTTGTTTGCATGTACGTTTAGAAATGACAATGAAAACTTTGAACAAAGTGTCTGAAAAATGTGAAAGAAAGTACATGTAATCAACAATTATAGATGATAGTGGTTTGTGTTTGCAAATTGTATTTCTGGCTAGATATGAACGGAGAATATTCGAAAATATGCACAAAGCTGCTCTTGGCATAAAATTGCATCACTAAATAATATGGAAAAGAATTCTTCGGCTCAAATATAGATACATCATAATCAGGTGTCCACATTTGTTAAAACTTATATGTCACCAACTTGACCAAGAGATTGTAGCAATACACATTATGTATATAAGACACGAAGCGAATGTTTTCACGATTCAGCCATACAACTATTGTACAAGAAAGCTGTGATACAACAATATCACAGTGGGCCTTAGAACAGTATCTTAACTTCATAAGTTATTGCCAAGTCCAAATATGTTTCTCCTTTCGGGAGACAGCTTCCAACTTTTTTGTAACATGAGTAAAAATGTTCCACATTTTACAACTTTTATCTTTAAGAAACTTCATGTTTTCAAAAAGCAATGGCTATAATTGATGATACCAACACTCAAATTTATTGTTGAAAAAAGAAACTGTAACAGATGAGACAAGTCAAATGTTGATGTCTTGCATCAAAGGTCGAACAGCATTCGTGTTTTTGCAATTCATCTTTGATTATATGAAAAGTGGAAAAATGTAACATCACATGCCCTGCTTTTTCCTTCAAAATTGTCCGCAAATGGTGTTCCGGAAGCTCCGCATGTGATTTTTATCGAAGAGCATATTGCACTCCATATGCCGGTTTCCCCCCGCCCCCCACCCACAGACACACACACGGCGTGATGTAAGAACAAAAAGAACAAGTGTCACCAGTCGTTTTCAATCAATTGCTAACGGCGTAAAGTAGTACCCCGCTGGCGTATACGGCGTAACAAAACAAGTCCACTAGTCATTCTTGCGCCGGTGTAATCCGAATTTTTCATTCGTCACGTTTTAGCTAAGAAGTTGCGGTTGCGCGTTGTCATTTGGCTTCCTTCTGTGATATTTCTTATCACGTTTTAGCTAATAAGTTATGGTTCTGCAACATCTAATAGAATAAGGCTCCTATTTTGATACGCCGTCTCCTGGCGGCGTATAATATTATTAATATTGTAATTGAACACTTAACATATCATGACAATTTATATCTGCATGCTTAGTCTCACGAATATTTGACATTTTATCTGGCGAGGGTAAGGACACGTGTCTTATAAATATGTCCCACAAAATAGCCGCTAAATGATCTTTTAAACCGCTCGACAAATTGATAAAGACATAAATAAATGATCTTTCAAATTGACATTAAATCTAAGGGTTCGAGCATTGCCATATAACGGCAGGCAAAAAAAACAACAACGTTAAAACCGCCTTGCCTCTCGCCCTCTCTTTTGGACCATTCTATCTTGAGTGAATCACGAGACCGTTTACTCTTACTTGTAAGAAATTGTATGTGTAATGTTTTCAGCCGGAGTGCCTTTCTTTCTGATTGACATAAAGTGTCAACGTATTTTTTTAGACGGGACAGAAGAGCGACCGTATGCAGAATGATCAGAACTGATACTATGGTGGCACTTTCTACCATACCTTGTTTCGAAGTGGTGGGCGATAAATCGAAAACACGACAAAGGGCGAAAACAAAACAAAATTGTCGAATTTTTTAGTTGTTAGGTTTTAATGTGACATACTTTTGACTTTCGGATCGATTTGACTTGGCGAGGCCAAAACTCGAAAACACGACATGGCAGAAATCAGCCACCATATTCTACAACTGTGAATGTTTCTATATACAGAAGTCTTCAGAAACAGCAAATGAAACCAGCTATAAAATAACACTACGATATAGAAGGTTGTTTTTTATACACAGAATAACAATTTTTCAGCATGAAGCTTTTTATTGCTGCAAGAACTGATGAACCAACACCACCAAAATTTTGACAAAAAATCAACCAACGAATGCCGTGTTTCCATCTGTAGAGATAAACAACATTATATTAAGAACAGTAGAGACATGACGTTTAATGACTCTCTTCTTTAGTTTTAAGGTCATGAATATGAATAAAAGTGGTCGTTACGCCTTTATTGTCAAGTTAATATGTTTAGCAAGTGCTTTACTGACTGCTTAATCAGTATTCTAAAAATTCGCTTGAGTATGGTTTCCATTAGCACGACACACGCATTTTAAGTCTAAACTATTATCAAACGATATGTCGTGACTGTTTGCTTAAACAAGCCATATAACAATTGAATTATTTAGATTCGGACCAACCTGCACAATCTGATGCTGCTGTACAGTTCTTCGTTTCATCAATCTCTCCGTCGCAGTACATTCCACTGAACTGAGGTTTAGGGTTAGAACAGGTTCGGATTCTGGTTTGTGTGCCGCTGCCGCATGTCGCCGAGCACGGAAACCAGCTACGCCAGTCGGACCAACCGCCATCCACTAATAAGATAAAATATTTCAGCTTTTATTGCAAACTTCTGCTCACGTTGGCTTACAAAAACAATCATCTCTCTTGGCTTATTTACTTTAACACATTTGTTTTCAAGATATGCGCTAATAAGTAGCATATCATATCGCATTTATTAACGCATTTTCCATGAATGTCTCATAATCAACCCATGGGTGTAAGAAGTGGCAAGAAGACTTAGAAAATATAACGTCCGAAAACCTTCTAACAGATCCCCCTCCTACCCGCACCCACACACAACAATAACAACAAGACTCGCACATAGAATAATTATTCAATTAACTTCAAGAAAAGAAACAAGAACTACCTTTAAAAAAGATAGTCGGCGCAATTTTTATTCAGTCGGAAGTCGCCAAATGTCACAAGATGCTGAGGAAAACAGGACCTTAACTGGGATTCGAACCCATGTACCTTCCCTTACAAAGTTGTGATAATGCTCTTCCAACTGAGCTAACCGGCCACTTATCGAATTTGTCTCCAATAGTGATTAAATATGTATCGCGACATGTGTATGAGGAAATCAAACATAATCCTTGTTTTTCTTATAAATATGCTGCTCGAATTATTGACCACTCTACACGTATAATCAAAATTAATTTAGAGGTAACGTTGATAGATATGAATTATTTACGTACTTAAATTATCAACCTATTCAAGAAAGACTGAAAACGCAAGAGATATAGATCCGTGGATAAATGAAGAAATTTGTAAATAACGTATTACAAATCAAGTAAAATTACAAAAAAGACCGAAAAACAAACATTGCCGACCCGGCGAAAAAAAAATGTTTTTCTAAAGATAATATAATATGGCTAGTACTGATTGACTGTTCACTATTTACAAATTTCTTCATTTGTTTAAAACTTAAATTATAGATTAAAACATAAACTGCATAAACTGTTTTTCGGTCCCTTTTCAGTCTTTTCGGTTGTTTTGCCCTGTATTATGTATTTTTCGGTTGTTTCCGGTAATTCTATGCACCCTGTATTATTCAATTCGAAGGTGCCTTACAGGGTAACTTTCTCAATTCAAAAAATGTTCTATATACAATGTATTCAGTATACTCGTCATTTCATTGGCGGTTGAAGAGTTCCAAACTTTATATCAAAAGCGAGCTAAATACGGGTGGGCCGAAAAAGACCTGATATTCGTTGTGACTCTAATGTTAACTTTTGAAAAAAACGACTTCTCAAATTGCAAGACGTCAAGATCAACACATACACATCAACCGGACAACTTTGTAACATACTATACCTGGGCATTCAGTGTCCGCCCTGCAAGTTTTTGTATCTGTACTGTTTCCATCACACATCTTTCCGCCTGCACGAGGTGCTGGATTGGTGCAGCTTCTTAATCTTGAGACTGTTCCCGTGCCGCACGTGATAGAGCAACTGCTCCAGTTCCCCCAGGCCGTCCAACCTCCCTCCACTAGAAATTAAATAAACAACATACATTTGTTATAGGAGAAACTGGCAAAACTAGTATTGTTAAAGAAAATATTTTTGAACATTAAACAACAAAACAACGGATAATAGTTTAACATCAAATATTTTACAATAAATGTTTCAAAAGCCGTATTAAACCACTCATTATCTATTTACCTTTACAATCTATTCTGGGATTTATTGTCCGATCTCTAACTTGCACTATTATCATCGAAACTTCGCGAAACTTAATGTGACTGTTTATCAGTATAGTCATATCGGCAAAGCTCAATAACCAGCTAAATCGCCCCCTGTTACTCCGCAGGTACTGTCTTTTAATGCCTAAATTACGCAAATTTAGACTTGACTCATCTCAAACTTAAACAATTCCTTTGGTTTCCAAACTTTTAACAATTCAAAGTTGTCTGCTGACGGGTGTATTTTTTGGGACAGTGGTCGAAATACAGCCGTTCCAGAGTAAACAAACTGACAGACCAACAAATTAATAAACGGATTTTGTCGTTACTAATTTCCTTGAAACATAGACAACTCCGCTGAAAGTAATAACTCGAATCGGAGTAATTAGTGTTGAATATTCTGCTAAATAGTTGAAAGCAATTTGAGACATAAGTTACCGTTACGGATAGCATTTTGTATCGAGTAATTTATATCATTTCTATCATGATTAGATGCAGATACATTCTCCAAAATGTGTGTGTTTGGCTGCGTTTAGACTGCTGTAGCAGGTTTTAATTTTGCTTTTAGAAACTAAGCATTTTTGTAAATATGCTAACAACCTGTTTTTTCTAAAACGAGAGATCTGGGTGCGAGATACGATTTTCATTTAAAAATAATAGCTCTTATTCTAAAGACATTAAACAAACCTTGATGCGTTCCCATTCGTACAGTTTCATTAACCGAACTGAAGTCACTTTCGGTATGCACTTACCACATCTGATTTGTAATAAACATCAGCACAGGTCAATTTAATTACCCGAACTGAAATCACTTTTGGTATGAACTTACCACATCCGGTAAGCACTGCTAAATGTTTATATGAAGACTTTTAAGTATTCACTATTTAAGAGTTAACATACTCATTTACTGTTTGTGTACCATCTGTGTCCATGAGTTGCATGGCTGATTTAACTGAAACTGACACTAGTTTCTTCAAACCAAACACTAGCTGTTTAGTAGTTACATTAGCTGTTTCATTGCAAGTTCCTTTACAAATTTACAGTCTGAAACAAAACTTTGCGAGAATTGCAAACAAGTTTTCATTTCCTTGACATTGGCCTTCATCTTGTATTCACAATTTAACGTCTCAGATCTCTTTGAGTTAAGCATTTCAAAGCTCACTTAGTAGTTAAACAGAATTTCACAAAATAAATGAGTTAGCATTTCTACGTCTTGGAGTGAATATTTCAGTTTATCACTTGAACTTAAACATTTCAGTATTTATATTGAAGTTGAACATTTCAGTATTGCTTGCCTAAACTTAATTTACAAATACTAACACAACCGACACATGAGTACTTTCGGTGCTTTGATTTTAATACTTTTACCAGTGAATTGCAGAATTTACTTAGTATCGGGCTAAGTAACAGTCGCTACAGTCGAAACATATACATAGTTCCCACATTAACAATATTTACATTGTCATCCATATTGTATGGCAACTTCCCTTATAGGTTAATAAGGAACAATCTACTTAACAATTACAAACTAATCAGATTTATAAACATAATTAATCTATGATGTTGATATGGGCAGATAACTCAGCAGGTTCAAGAAATTGTGGTTGTCACACAAAATTATCTTGGTATTTTCTTACTTATCACATAATTGAGAAAATATCCTATTAATATTTTATCAGTTTTGCCATTCAAAATGGCTGCCAATTCAGAACAAGGGAGGTAAATATTGTGGATGTGGCAATTGAGCACAGAAATTTAGCTAGACTTTGCATATGCCTTATCCTGAAATTCACGTTCACTTCGTGACAGAAGGAATAGAATCAATTCTTAGACCCTTACCTGGACATTTAGGGTCCGAGTTTAAATTGCAAATTTTAGTTTCCTCAAATTCGCCAGCACAATAATCGCCTCCATTAAGTGGTTTAGGATGGGAGCAGGTGCGTACCCTGTTTCTAGTACCCGTGCCGCAAGAGACCGAACATGTGCTCCAAGTGAACCAGTCTGTCCACCCTCCATCAACTGTGTCAATCATACATAATAAAAATGTAAAACTTATCACCATGGTTACGAGTACTATTTATTAGCAGAAAAAGAAAAAGACAGACTATAATAATAATAATAATAATAATAAATTCTTTATTTAAAGAAGGTAACACATACAGAAATATGATCGAATATTCATATGACTTAGTTTAAACATGGCCTTCTGAAAAAGAAAACATGAAAAGGACATAAACAAAACTTAAAT
>JAUMHA010412888.1:0-10682 GCA_032359765.1 Saxidomus gigantea
GACGTTGTGTTTAGGAAAGTGACGTCACAATGTTTATAACGTTACGTCATAAGTAATTCACGAGAGTCGTCTGGCATCTGAGGGTTTTCCGGCATTGGCAAAATCACCGGAAATGCCGATCCGATATGCAAGAAATATAATTCTGGAAGTGTGCACGCTGTTTATAAGATAATGGAGAGCAACAGTCCTGAAATGATTCACAGAAGAAATTATATTTAAATCTGAAAATGTAAACACTAATTTCAGAGAAACTGTTTTTATTTGGTGTATTCTTTATCTAGAATCACACTGAGGAAATTTATCTTTCAGAAACATATCATCCTAGTATCAATAATCCCTTGATAGATGGCCGGCGGTCTAATGGCAACGGGGTATCATGGACATTTGAAAATGGCGAAGTATTGACCTATTTTAAATGGTTTGACAATGAGCCGGCAATAAACAAAAATTGTATTCGTGTCTTAAAAAATGACAACTTCGAGTGGGCGTCTGTATATTGCCAGGTGAAAAATCTCTTCCTGTGTGAAATACCAATTTAGATGTTTAGACGTTGGACAGTCTATATGTGCCCTGCTTGATCTATTTCTTGAAATGTGGATACTTATTTTCAAATAACTGATAACAGTAGTAAAGGATTATTATTATTATTATTATACATTGCATATAACTCTCTTAATTTATTTCAAAGAAAACTGGTTATTGTGTTATTGTGTGTCATATGAATGTGTTGAACAGAAGTTACCAAGTAGTGCTTATGTATTCGTGAAGTGTTGAAGGATTGCTGGGTATAACAGACTCAAAGGATATTTCGAAGAATATGCTGTGTATCAAAGCCGTCGTATTTTTAAAGCGCAATCTTTCAAAACTTCATAAGCATCAAAATTACAAAATACTTACTCTTAGTTATATCGTAAAATAAAACTAAAGTCATCTGCAACCTAAGTTCGATAATAAGTTGTCTAAAAAGGGTATTTCTTACACTTGTTTTGGTATATGTTACTGTTTGTCCATGATTAAATGCAAATTGAATGCAATATTTTGAAACTTTTGTAGGCTGCCATTTTAAAGGAATGAAACAGTTTTTTGTTATACTTTTTTCTTTAAAGTTAAATGTACCGTACAAAAAGGTGGATATGTTTTTGAAACCTGTGAGAAATAGTTTGTACCGATTACTTTCTGATATAAGTAGATACAAATGAACATAAACCTTACAAAAAAGGAAGATTATCATTTTTTGACTTGGCAAAAATATGTTCACGATATTCAATGGAACTAAAACTGTTAAATGAATCATACTATTGGAGGATTCATTCTTCTGTGTGTAGGACTAATAGTGAGTGTTCTGTTTGATGGTGTCAATAGATTACTATACGCACTGTGGTTCTACTAATTCTTTTGTCATGAAATACTTACAGTGATGAATTTTATCGCAACGCAGACGAACACATAAAAACAGCTAAACTGCATGTTAACAGATTTAAATCTTTCAGTTATTGAATTTTTATAGTGTGTACATCATTTCACGATGAACGCTATTTTCTTATTATTTTTGATGAACTTCCCTTTTCGTAGTTTATAGTATATGCACAAGACACGAATAAAACGTAATTTTGACGAGAGGACATTGTGTTTCCCTGCGCTTTTAAAAAACCAGCCATTGTCTATTTCAGTTGGTGGCAACTATCGGCACGCATTCTTGTCGTAATCAACATCCATGAATTTTAGAAAATAATGAATAAGTGTGTACATTTTTGCAAACCGTTAGTACTTATATCAAGAATCACGATGAAACTTCGGATGATTGTTTCAGACTGTCGCCCCTTAATCTATAAATTGTACCATGATGCTGCTACCCACCAAAGAAAACTTCGTTTTTATCTTGTACCATTTCTGGTTTACTGTAGTATTGACACTCTATCCTAATCGTTCCTCTTAAAGCCAAATTCTACTGAGTTTGTAAGATTTGCGCTGTAAAACTTGTGTGCTTGATAATTAATTTCCTGTTGTATTTCTGGGCATTCAATGAGAAGATTAATTACATTTAAAGGATTGCTCGATGTGCACTGCACATTTTACACGGACCATTAGACAAACCCATTAAATTCTATCTTTTTCATTGTAGATATCATATTTGCAATTGATTCGTAAGATTTATCGATATTACACCATACGAGTTGTCCTTTGATACAATAAGGATCTAAACGGTATTTCTCCCACTTTAACATTCTATTTTAAAATTTTGATTCAAAATTATACTGATCAATTATTATTTTTGTTATGTAGAAAATGTATTATTTTCACAAAATTGCATACTACTATATTTAATCGAAACATTTTTTTTTTCAAGTCAAGAACACCTGTACAAAAAAATGTTACATGCATCTAATGACTGTGAAATTGATTAAACAATATAAAGTTAATATAGTTGGGCGTTTTCTATATGTATTATCTAAACCTTTATATAATTTTGATTTCCAGTGCTGATTACTGTGTTGATTGAGAAGTTTGATTTGTTTTACGTTTCATGCAAAACTTAGAAACGAATGTTACTGTCCCATAAAGTATAAAAAAAATTGATTTATTTTTCATTTCATTCCTAAGTTTCTAGAGTTGTTATCGCGTTTATTGTTGCCGAAAATTAATTTTGATGATTATGTCTTTTTCAGTTTATTTTGTTTGTCTCTACGTGTCATTTTTATTACTAACAGGATGTGAGGTTTTACCTTTTCGATTTCCTGTAGAATAGCATGATTTTACTTAACCTGACACATGCACATTTTTCTTCACAAATTCTGTATAAATCGCTAGAATAGCTAGCAACTGATGATCATTTGTAATAAAAGTTTTTTGTCAACGACAAATTAGTTTGTCCATCTATTACTGTTTGACATACGTCTTCTTGTTCCTCGTATTTAACATGCAGTTGGTTCGGTCCGTGTGTTGTACAGAAGCCACCGAACGAGAGAACGAGAAGATGTCGGAAATTAAACCATTTGATTGTATCACTGCTTTCCAGTTTACTATAACGAAATTATACATGGCTAATCTTAATAAGTTCACGTAAGTTTTATCGTTTTAAATATAATTTTATTCAGTTGGATACACCTTTAGTAAATGTAAGGCTGGTTTTATCTATTTGTTTACTATTTCTGATTACAAGTAACATGTTGATTAATGCACTGTACCATACTGTACTTTGGGATTTTTTCGGGTGGTCAAATTTACGCCGTTTTTACCCAAAACATGGTGGTTCTATTTTGGTTCGTGCATTTTTCGCCATATAGAATTGGTGGCGAAAATATGTCAAATTATATGATTAATTCCAGCTTCCAACTTGAAATGTAAATAAAACGGACAGTTTGTGAAGAGTATCGAAGGGGATTTTAAGTCTAACATATCTTTTACGCTCATCAATAGTATCCTTTTACGGGACAGTCACAATTATTCATAGCGTTTTAAGAAACACGCATGTTGACTGACTCATTTATTTCACATACTACAGTTATAAAACAAAAACTAGTAATAAAACAATCCCGGTTAAAATAGTGGTGAAATGTTTTATGCGCATCTGAAAAATAGAATTGCAAAAAACAATGTTCAACCACTGTACTGTTTATCCGACATTCATCTAAATCTGTTATCTGAAGCATTCATTTATTATGATAGATTTACTGACAATTAGCTGGCAAATAATTTTCAAATGTTAAAACGGAAAATCTTCAATCAATGGGACCTTTAATTCATTTCCATTTTATTTCCTTCACCTTGGCAACGAATGCGATCTAAATCCTTCTGAAAGAAATATAAAAAAGATGAAATATTTTACATCATTTTGTAGTTTTATTATTAAAATATTTTAAAATGTCAACACAACCCGGAAGGCGGTGTCTTACTGAACTTGCAAGGTTACACTTACGACGAAACTGAACTTTTCATCATTTAACTGTCACAGAACAACATGTTCAGATATCAAGCACTAGAAAATTGTACAAATGATGGTGAGAGACTTATAAAAGTATGT
Source organism: Saxidomus gigantea (assembly GCA_032359765.1). Taxonomy (NCBI): domain Eukaryota; kingdom Metazoa; phylum Mollusca; class Bivalvia; order Venerida; family Veneridae; genus Saxidomus; species Saxidomus gigantea. The sequence continues at coordinate 4,022 of JAUMHA010412888.1, forward strand.
TGAGATTGAGAGAAGTCTTTTTTCCCTTGAAGTCTTCTTTCTCTTAGAAAAATATCTCCACCAGAAATCTGCCTAAATCCAAGCTCATCTCAAGTCGAAGTAAGTAGAAACAAGAAATTGTGAAGATGTTGTTAAATGTCCAGAAAAGACATGATGTAATGACTCTAATGACTGATACCAGTTTACGGGAGACTGTTTCAAACGTATACAAACGAGAACCATCAGTACTATGTAATGCCAGAGACTTTTCAATTTACTCTCCTTAATCGAAAGTAAATATTATAAAGAAATAGGAAACGCTCTCTGGCAGCACTTGTTTGTAAAGAAGCAACATGAAATACATCAACATTACTTTTAAGAGTAAATAGAACATGGCTCTATCAGTACTTATTGTTCCAAATGTGAGGAAATTTAAAGTAATAATGGGAAAAACAACTTGTGGGATTTATTGAGATTGTTATTGTTTATTAAGTACATCATTGGTAATCATATATGTAATCAAAATTCAAAACATTCTCCATGATAATAAGCTAGGTGTAGCATGTACGCTATATAATGTTATTAATATCGCGGAAAATCTTTGAAACTTTCGTGAAGCCACCTTCATTTTCCAGTTTAACTGTCCGCTTCCTTTGAAAAAAAATGTCTTTACAATAAAAGGTACGGCCATGACCCAAAGTCACAACCTCTAAATTGCCGCCGTTAACGTCATTTATTCCGAACTACCAGAACGTTGTATTTTATTTTCCATAGATAAAGTACGGATGGACACTAGCAAACTTAAAGGGAAGCTTTATTTGTCACCCAGTGCCATCTACTGAAAACGCAGTACTAGTGTTTCTTCTAATTTATTAACCGTGCGCGTTGTAACAGTGATGAATGCGCAATGCAATGCCTGTTTATTGTGCGTGACATGTCATCTCCATGTGCTCAACAATTGCACCATGTAATTTTAAAATCCTTGTATGCATAACAAGAGTTACCATGCATGTAGGATTCTATGACCTTTAAACATTTATGCTAAGTTATTTTAAACTTCTTCAATGCATGACAGAGTTACAATCCGGGCAACAATGTGATTCCATTACCTTTAAACTCTAAGCGTTGCCGTGACCTTTGAGGTAGGGGCGTTGTACGCGACTACGCGACACATTGTCTTGATGCGCTAAGCATTTGTTCAAAGTTATTTAAAATCGTTCAATGCATGACAAAGTTACAGTCCAGACACGAATGTGTGCATATACAGGATTCAATGAACTTTAAACTCTAAGTGTGACCTTGACCTGTTAAGGTAGGGACTTGGGTCTTGTACTTGACATATTTTCTTGAACATTTGCGCCAAGCAATTTTAAAACCCTTCAATGCACGAAGTTACAGTCCGGACACGAATGTGTGCATATATACAGACTTCTATGACCTTAAATTTCTAAAAGTGACCTTGAAATTTGAGGTAGGGACGTGCATGCGACACGTCGTCTTCGTGTGCTGAATATATTTTTTGAAAATCCATTTACGCATTACAAAGTTAAAGCCCAGACACAAGTCCGGACACGAAGACATTGGTGGACGGACACACGGACGAACGGTACCTTTTTATGCCCACCTTTAGGGGCATGAAAAGACTGAAGTGATCAGGTATGCCAGTTATGACTTTAAGTGTAACGGTGGGAAAAGGTGGCTACGAACAAAATGACTGTCTACATTACAAAATAACAGACATTATGTTTCACAAACATTTGCCGAGTTTCAGTACTCAGTTGTTTCTCCGACAACCTGACATTCTCATAACATAGATGTTTCATCCAATGAGACAACTGGACAGTGTTACAACTGACGAAGAAAAAAACAACAGAACGATAAAAAGGACAGTATTTTTATTGAGCATACACTAATATCAGGAACATACTCCTTATTGCATGTACAATATCAATAAAAGTTTATGCTCCTAAACATATCAACTTTACTGGTCCGCTTGCTTTTTACATGACTCGCCAACATTTCATCTAGAATACATATTGTAAGGTTAATTTACAATATATGTATTATACTGTTTTTAATCTAACGTATCAGTCTTGAAATATCAGACGTTTGGCATAGTTAAAACCAACAGATGTCAAGTATCATACATTACTGTCCAGTTAAATCGTAGACCGATTTTTAACGCAAAGCAAAATAAGATCAATTTGGCTATTGTAAGAACACAATAAAATATTGAATAACTCTTTTATGAACGCTGCAAACACCAGAAGAGAAGAGAAAACAGCTGAAACAATTCAAAGGTGTAACAGCTTTTTACAAATTACAATGAAAAACATTTCTTAACATGTTGTATTTAGTGCACGTATTTAGATACACACTTTCCAAGAATATTACTAACGTGTAAAGTTTTCTTTGTATAATTTTGGATGGATATTAAAAGGTCTACGATCGATTTTGTGATTGTTACGAACAATAAAAAAACAGTTTCAGTATATACTCATCTAACGAGTAAGAACAAATAATACACCCATAATGTACAGACACATTATGGTCCCGCATTGAAAAAATATAGAAAACGTATGTGCACCCATAATGAACATTATTAAGAACATTATGGTCCCGCACTGTAAAATTTGGATAATTTATTTGCACCCAAAATGTACATATTCAATAACATAATGGTTCCGCATTTAAAGAATATAGAAAATTAATTAGCACCCATAATGCATATTATTAGTAGCATTATGGTCCCGCATTGTCAAATATAGCAATATTATTTGCACCCATAATGTGCATTAAGAACATTATGGTCCCGCAATATAAGTGTGAAAATCTATAAGCACCCATAAATGTACAGTATTAAGAACATTATGGTCCCGCATTGTAGAGTTTAATAAATTTAAACGCACCCATAACGTACTGTATGAAGAACGTTATGGTCCCGCATTGTAATATAGACATATTTATGTGCATCCTTAATATACACATACAGAACAAGTCCCGCTCCCGAAAATTTCACTCAATAAATAAAGTTGTACAATGGCGTTTCAAATACTTCCAATTCTGAAGTCAACACTTTCAGTAGGCAAATATGGTGTACAAATATTTACAAAATAAACCCACCAGTAAAGGGAAAATAACGAAGCACGCCTTCATATAAATAAAGGCTAATTGAATATCAATTTAAAAAATCTATTTATGCACAATAAACAGAATAATGATAAAAAGACTCAAGGCCACACTGATTATACTAGTAATACCTTATATACATACATGTATATGTAGTGCCTCTACTGTTTCACTATAGACACATTTGATAGTACATTAACCTAAACAAGATCAACATTGTTGATTTAAGATAGACATCCTTTTAAGCGTTGTTCATCATTTAATAAACAATTATGCGCTGTAATTAACCACAAAAGCCGCATGCTCGGTTGGTTTATAATCAGCTTCAGAACAACAAGAGTTTATTAATTAGACGATAATCAACACTTAAAAGGATATACTTTTGATTCATGTTAGAATGTTACATATAATACGTTCGTAAGAAATTTTGGCAAATGCAACAGCAATTTATGAGTTCAATGTGTGTTCTAGTATTTACATATCCTAACTAGCTATATGGTTTTATCAATTATATTTCTAAAACATATCACAACTACGTGGTTATTTGGCCATGTACAAAAATCCCTTATACGAATACGCCAGCCTAGTAAAACTGCTATTCCATTCATACTTCAATGGTCATCAATTTTTAAGATTGTACAAACAATGTATGGACAAATATGAAAAAAGGACAGTTAACTTTCTCATAAAGTGCAAAATGTATTATTTTACATAATAAATCGTGTGATCCAGATGAATTAAGCAAACAACTGTACATGTATATAACTAACTGAACTATAATACCTTAGAATAAAATATTCATTAGGAAACTGCTTGATGTCAAATTTGTTCCGTAAAACTTTAAAATCATCAAATGATATCATCTAGTAAATAACACATAATGGCATAAATAACACAGGCTGAATAACTATTTACAACAATATGTAACACATACAGAACACTCTCTATTCGGTTCCTCCTCATTTTATGCAGATAATCACAGAAACTGAACAGTATTTAGTACTATTTACATCAATATTTCGATACATATTGAAAATTTAAAATGAACCATGTGGTCAATTGATTTATAAAATTATGTTATGATATCAAAGATATGTACAATATAACATGTGCTTTCAAAGTATACTGCATAATGTATAAACATAGATTACAATAAAAGACAAACTAGTAATATATACAAAACGATAAATCGAGTAAGGCACAGTACCGACAGCACCCGAACACCATATTCTAGGGTAAGAGCTACGTTTTACTTTCTCTAGCTAGTGATATTTTATATGCTGTAGTTCGATTGGTATTTTCTGCCAATTTTCATAGATGCAGCTTTTATTTTGTTTATCTAATTTCTGTTACGGGCCTGCTATTAACACACATTTTCTTATTACCAAAGGCTGTCGAACATTAATCAGAAAGTATACAGTCAATACCAAAAAATGATACATAATAAACTTGGGTCAAGATGAAATAAATAAACAAAATAAAATAACATAAACACCTCAGTAGCCTCCAACAAAATGTACGAAAGGTTGAAATCATAAGCTAGTAAGTAAACTAAACATACGAAATAACAAATAAAAAACTCATTTATCTAAGATTAACAGTACACGAAAATCATTCTAACTGTCATTCATCGAACTACATTAAAGCTTAAATTGCAGAAAAGCAATATACATCATAAGTATGCACATTTTGACTTAATTACACATAGCACATATCTGTATTTACAACAAATCACATATAATTTATAAGCTCAAATTTGAATGTGATATAGGATATCATATTAAAACACTACTCAACTTATTACATATTACATAGTATAGTCAACAGCCTACTGGCGAATCAAAAGTGGCAATAATATACATACAAATATTAAAAAAACAAGGTAATTGACATTTAATTTTGAATCGGTTTGTACAAAGAATAAATACGAGATAGCTGGCAACACACTTACTTTACAATTTGTTTAAATACATTTTGGGAGTGACACGAGAAAACCAGTATTTATGACAAATCTTCAAAACCAATTTCTATTCTTTTAGAAACTACCATTGGAGAAATAAATTCACTGAAATATGTGTACATTATCTTGCAAATTAACATGGATATGGATATGACTGAACATGACGTCAAGAAGTACAATAAGTATACTGACGTCAATACATTTGTCTCTTGGATTAGCAATACCTTGTACTGCTTTAAACAATAGGTTGTCATCGAAATATCAATACTTTTTAAAATCATTTTCATGAAGTTACTGGAGATCTATACTAGATCTATACTAGAAATTCATTTCTTGAAAATAAACATGATATTCCGTTGAATAAAAATAGAAAAAAAATCAAAAGCTACATGTCGTCCTTAATACTGGTTTGCTCATGTTGCTCCTAACTTGAAGAAATAATCAAGAAATAATCAGTGGAAATATCATATACATGTTTACACGTTGTGTACTCAAACAAAAATAGTTATGCATTCAACAGTCATGAATTAAACAAATCAAAGGAATTTGCAAGGCAAATGAAACAGTTCAAATTCTAACTACAATTCAAGATCAGTTGTACATTTATATCCGTCTGAAAACATATGATGATTATGTACCGACGCAAAATCGTGAAGAATGTTGTGTATTACCAAATAGGAATTCCTCTATACACGTAAAACATATTTTTTTTATTTCTAAATCACGTTCCGCGTTCTCCTGGCATTATGTTGAATGGTGTCGAAAGAATTATAAAAACACAGTTATTGGTACTGTATTTTACATATATACACTTTATTTGCGGCTTTATCATGTCACGTTTGCAGTTTACAACGACAGAGATGTGTAGACCATTTCACTTTATCAGCGGTAAGATCTTTTCTCTGATGCAGTGCTCATCAGCTACACTTTCCTATAAAATAACCAGTCACTTTACGACCATATGCTTATTCTACTTAAAATTATTGCATTAAATGTTTAGCAGGCAAACATGTTTTGCCATATTCAATACGAAAGCACAGACTTATCGCCATAAATATTTATGTTATTGCTTATCTTTTTCTAATAACTATGATAAATTTCCAATTCAATTTTATGATATCTAAATCCGATTTTGATTGATTATGCAAAAACTGTCCTACTTAACTAAATTAATGTCAAATACTAAAGCACGATAGATAATTGCTAATAAAATTTTGAAAAGCTTTTGGTGGTTCGTTTTTTCCGTAACAATGAAATCCATTAAATGGAGAAATAACGGACACTAATATAGTTATATATGTCAAAGGAAATGTGTTTGCCCAAAAAGAAATAAAAAGTATGTTTTTATGAAAAAGCTATTGTTTTGCAATTCTATGAAGTTTTATAACGAGTATCAAACAAACATTATTTGGCAGATTCATGTTCCAGGATATTTACCTCAGAATATTCGCGCAGCTACTATCTTCTTCCTTCTTTGTGCTGATTTCGTTTCAGTCGTTTCCTTTGTCCTAGCATGGAAGCTTGTGGCAAATCCACTCAGTCTGATATTGCCCTGCTTTTGCCTCTGTAATTGGAAAAGAGTACTGTCATTCA
>JAUMHA010412899.1:0-10681 GCA_032359765.1 Saxidomus gigantea
TAATATTGGGAATAAATTACACCTACCATTAAATTTATTAAAGGCCCTGTGTTGAAAAAGAACACAATGAAATGGTGGTTTACTACAATGTCATGTACTGCTCAATTTTATGACAATACTGGTCATTAATCAGCAGGTGGCCAAAACATTTTAAAGCTCCTCAAGGGATTATCATACTATCTGTCACACTGATCTAGAAAGGGGACAAGTTGCTACAGCAACATACCAACTACTGTACAAGCATCATCTTGTTTTCTAATTGATTTTACTTGTGAATTCTAGTAAATGTACATTTAGGAACCGCCAGTCAGCAACAGATTAATAGGATTTTGTGTATTTATATGTGAGCTAGGTGCTTGACAATTTGAAACATTCTTTTAAAAAGCTGAAAAAAAACACCCTTCATTCAAATTTTAGAAATAAAACTTTAATAGTGAAAATAAGGGATGAAGTAATAAGGCAAGAAAAAATATTCAATCAAAATTCATAACTACATACTGTTAACATGTAAATTTAATTTCTCCTGAAAATGAGTTAAATTAAATTATTAGCTTCATTTCACAATGTTTCACACTAATAAAAATTGATCTATTTTTCTCATACAATTAAAATGCTCGTATTAACAATTTTGTTTTTAAAAAGTTTTTTATTTGTTTTGTTATCATTGTAATAATTGAGATAATCTGAAACATCAAAAACTTTCAGAAATTTACATTTATCACTGCATTATGTGCAAAAGAAACATCTTTTAACCGTTACCACTCTGGTAGAAAGCGTTCCCGCCTTTGTTTCCAGCGCAGATCATGATCATTCTGCCCGAACAGAAACCCCCTAATATTTTCGTTTGAAAGTTTTTAATAAAAGCTGAGAAAAATGTATTACTATCTTTACCTAATTTGACTTGGCAGCTACTATGCCGAGAGTTTTCCGCATAAATGACGTCATATTCACCAGTAATCAAGGAGGCCTGAAAAGGAATGTGTAAAACTTTTAACACACTGAGTAGCAATCCCCATACACGTAACTGTCATGCGTATATAAGCTGGAAATGATGTCATCGCTTCCCACAACTTTGTTACGGGGCTATAATAAACAGAATTCTGATGTGATATAATATTAATCTATGGTGTTTTCTGCAACATCCCTAACCATGGTAAAAATGAAAATTCTGATGACAATCCATGACAAAAGTTTTAAGTCCCAGGAGCACATTGAATACTCTTCATGCTCTTCTATAGAAAAATGAATTTACAGGTAGAATAATGAATGATAGAACAGTGTTCAATGTATACTTTCCTTTCATTCCTTTGCCGCTACCTCACTAAACACATTCTCCGAACACGTTTCCTATTTTTTGCAATATAATAATAAAAAATAACACGCTATACATGTACAAGTATAACGCATTGCAGTACTTTTGATTTACATATAAAAAACAATGTAAGGAATGTATTTCGTACAAATAATTGCCAGTTTTACCGGTAAATGATTGCTCTTTGTAATGTAATGGCTACAAGTAACTTTAAATACAAAGTTCTCCAGGGACTATACATTTTTGGGTGCATTTTAAAAGCCTGGGACATTCCGAAATAAGAGGTTTTGATTTTGGTTCAAATTAATGTGTGGCTACCATTTTCACTTTGAGGCTCTCAAAGGTATTTATGGCTGCAGCATCATTGAAGAATACAGACAAAACATAATTATGATGTCAACATGATTGTAAAGACTAACTGAAAATACTGGGTTTTATAATCAGTTGCTACTACGACATGCAACTGGGGCTCCCTGATAGAAAGTGAACTTAGTACACCTGGGCACGTTCCTTTCTCGGGCCAAGTAGGGTCGGAATTTTGTTTCCTTTTTTTAAAATGCATCATCAAAATTCATATCAATATTGTAATATTTGAAACACTGTTCGGTTGTCATGGTTGTAGTCATGGTTGATCACCAAAACTTAGTAAAAACCGTAAAAAATTAGAAACAGATCTCAACCAAAGTCGCACGATTTACATGCTTGCAGATCTGTGTAAATATTTAAAGGTACAGTAAAACTTCTTGAACTGGAGCATCAATAACTCGACTTCACATGATAACTCGAGATATCTTGTTGGTCAGGTCACACCTTTGCCAGCGCATCTACATTTTTGACATGTAACGAGCATAATTTCTATTTTCAATTGTCACTGAGAGTTTGTTTAATGCCGATCAATTTTTTAGTGGCTCAACTGTATAAAATATTCATCTAAAGTCTTCAACTAAAGTAACTTATCATTTGATTCAATGAAACAAATGAAACAAAAATAAAGATTAACTCGGTCATAGAGTTCCATGTATGGTGGACAGAAATTTAATTAACATTTCATTACATTAGTAAACAATTTGAAATAGAATTTAACCAATTAATATTTTAATTTTCTTAAATGACATTACATCATGAAACACGTGTAACATAGAATGACCGTTGTAAAAAATATATTGTATGACACTGACGGTTGGCGACACCGCTATGCTGAATAGGGGTGTCAACAATCATGAATCATTTGCAGACATACCTTTATTTTGTTAGTTCCAGACCAAGCTAGCCTATAAATTGTAAGAAAAACATGAGCGCTTATGAGTATAACTATTACCATGATTACCGATCCGTTTGTTTGATAGTGCATTAATTTTTTGGCCTCTTAATCTGAGTTTTTTTAAGGAAAAAAAGTTAAAATGTACAGTCAATCAGGCTACCAGAAACCAGAAGCATAATAATTTCTTAACACTTATGTAAATTATAAATAACAGCAGTAGCAGGTATATTTTGCTGTCTACATAGTCTATGGGTGAAGTTGGCGCATTGGCATATAAGATATATAATCTATTATCTTAGTTACAATCTTGCTCAGTTTACATTCGAAGTGGAAATATTGAGTTTAGGCTGAAAAGCGCACTAGATGCAGAAGAACCACCAAGTCAAGGCAAAAGGGAACTAACAACGTAATAGGTCTTCCGTATATCGATATTAATCACACGCATTTGATATGATTAAGAGAAAAAAAAAGAAGGCAAGTTTCATCATACATGCCGTAAAAGATTGAGTTAATGCCTTTGGATTTCTGCAAAATCCCCGGGTTTTTGGACAACTCACTGGTAGATATATGTTTTTAGCCGGAAATCATGCATTTTAAAGCTTTGAGGAAATATGGGTCGCTAATCATCACGATCTGCAAACTGATAAATTTGAAGGCGTCGCCCGTTATGCACTCATCCAATCAGAACACAAGAGGTTTCCGATAATTTATCACAACATAGATGCATGATCGCATGGACACTCGCCAATCGATGTGTTAATTTGTTTTGCGCTGTAATAAAAACATCAAATCTTTGAATTTTGTTAACTTGATTAAATGATTTAATTATCAGCATGTTTGGAGCGTAGTGAATTGTTTGACGGTTGATTATCGGCTAATCATCTATTTGAAAAGTTTATGAATCACTGCTAACTACCCTCCGGGCAATTTACCTAAGATGATAGTGACAATTAACACACACTCGTGTCAACAAATTAGTTTCGTCACCTTATCGACTGTACACAGTACAAGTACTTCTTCATGATCGATATCACGTGTCATGGTATTGACAATGTATATAGGTTGATATTTTATGAACCTCGTAGTTCTTTTTTCCAAACTTTAATTTATCAAGAGTTTTAAGTGTTTTGCGAGCTTCGCTGGGGCGCCGGGTTAGGGTCTAAATAATGGGACACTAACAAAGTTAGCACTCTATCCGTATGCTACGACTGGATGTAAACATTACGTACGCACAGCGCATGCGCGGGCGTTTAACCCAACCCATATATTCAAATTTATTCGTTACATTTTTGAACCCGCTCTCACAGGTCATGCGCAGGTATTTAGTAATAGAGATGTGAGGGAGTATGACAAGATTCGGGTCATACCGATTATTCACCTCGAACGAGGATGTTGGACCCAAAAAGCTAAGTATGACAAGATAAATAAATATAATCCCATCCGTAGAATCACTTGTTTTCGTAACGACTACTTTCGGTTTCAGTGAAAATGTCAAGGATCAATTATAAATCAATACAAGTTGATAATAGCTTTTAGTATTATTCAAAACATCATCATTTGTAGCGGGTAACGTCTTAAGCATTGTTTTATTGCTAAATGTGTTCATTGGCTGTACATTTGTATATGAATTTGGAATAAATAACAAAGGATCAATGATCTCCGACGGGCATTTGATCTCTGATCTCCCGCGTGTCAAGTGGGGATACATAGCACTGCACTATCAAGGATTTTTGAAAAGTAGATGTGTAAATTCGTACTTTAGCGAAACAGTCATTTGTTTCGGAATGACGGTACAATTTAATTATGTAAACAAACAAATTAGTATATTGAAAAGTATATTCAAATATCTGTTAGAAAAAGATTGTCTGCGTGTTCAAATAAATTTCTAAGTCGGCTAAAAAGGCTATCTTCAGCCGCTACCCTGCTACAGAATCTCAGTTGCTCAGATGAATTTCTGAAATTTATAAGGCTCGTATACAATTAATCATCGGTCAATTTTTATCATATTTCTTTTATTTCATTTATCATTCAATATTCAATCAAAAACCATCAAGTGTTCTCACATGGAAGAAAACTGTTAAACGAGGCGAGCTTTGCAAACGAACATGTGTCGATTTCCACCTTGCAACAGCGCGCTTATCGTAATTCTAATATGGTTGTTCATTTGCATAATTTATTCATAAACGCAGGATCATAGAACTTTGTTAGTGCGGGAGAACCCAGCGAATATCTGGAGAACAGTATGTATGAGTTTCATTAAACACAAATGTGTAAAATAAAGTTTCTGACTTGTAACTGAAATGTTTTTAACTTAATTTCAAGCATGTTCAGCTATTATTGCTGTCCGAGGACTGCATTTTTGCCAGTATGGGCACTGAGGTTTGACAACTATAGAATATCAGATAAAAAAAACGTATCAAACCGATGAGCCAATTAATTACAATACATTAGGTCTACAAAATTTATTGTCGGTATTCATCAAAATTACCAATACAATAAGCATACGCTATGAATAGCTATGACCGACTAATTAGGCTATTACTCTCGGCTTCGCACATCCGGGTGCTGAACAATTATTTACATTCGGGAAAGGTGATTCTTCCTCGGCTGTCATCGCTGGTCTCTATGCATCTTTAACTTTGAATATTATAATAACCAAGATTAGAAATGAAAGAAGACGACTATCTTCCATTACCCTGAAACTATCAGATTGTTTTTATAATAATTCTATGTTGTCAAAAGCTTTTTGTTTCGTTTAAAATAAATTTAAACATGCATATGAGTCAACGGTAAAGACCGAGATTTCACCTTCTACTGAATGAAGAAATGAATGCGACCTAATAATCCGATTGGTTAACTGGTCAGTATGACGTCACGGCAAAACCGAGAATATCATGTATACAATAATAAAAACTGCAACAATGAGGCAGCTTATTCATTTTACCACAGAACAAAGAGCAAGATAATACCAGTTCTGGTGATGTTTTTTTTTTAACTTGAGACGTTTTGTGATGAACAGATGAATGACAACCTCCTGTGTACTCTACATTTACATAATGACAACCCTTAAAACTCCTAGCACCACTTCGATTACATTTTATTTTATTGGTGTAACAACATTTACACAATATATATGCTTACCTTAACAAATATTCACCTGTTTACATCAAACGATCAGACTTCAACATTTCTGCCACCATCTTTTGCAGCTTCCGTTAAGTGTTTATTGTGCGGAATTCTGCGGGCCTATTTAAGAACCGAAAGTTTTCGCGAATACATGTGAACTTTGCTGTTTAAAATCGATTTTGTCATAATAATTATTAGTACATGTGTTAATTGTAATCGGCAATTTCCCGTACATTAAATTTCAACAACAGGCTCCGTACCGCACTCGGAAACGCATTATGACTATTTTGTAAAACAAAGACTACAGTATTTATGAATGAAAGTAAAAACATTTCAACATCGTAGTTCATTGTCTAAACACTTTCCATATTCTAAAAATAAATAATCAGGCCCGCACAATACCCGTAGAATAAACCGGTCCATCCAGCACTTTTGATTGGCTACACGGTTCCCGAATATCGTTTCGGGGTTAGAGTCACACTGATTGGCTACACGGATTTAACCAAGCTGAAAACGAGAACTGTTTACGGTGCGGTTACCGTTAATCGGTAATCGAGAACTCGCGGAAGTGAAACGCTGGCGGTACTGTATGAACATGTTTTAGAAATGTGAGATTAAAAAGTAATACTTCTCCCCATACGACTATTTGGCATACATTATGACTTCAATTCAATTTTTTTTCATATCAATGTTTTTCTAACTGTTTGAAATCGTTCAACTTTGTGAAATGTGTATCTTTACAGTTTTACATTTAAATTATTACCTTGGTAATCGTATAGTTAGGCTAATAAAATGAGTTTAACCATTATCAAAGGTGTGTTATATTCCCCGTTTGTAATTTTTCCATAGTGAAGATTGTATATAACTTTATGTTATTATCTTAATGCAGAGATGGACATATACTACATCGAATGACAGTGTACTACCAAGAAGACAAAGGTTAAAAATAATATTAAAGCATCGTGATCATTTCAAATGTTGCTGTTTGGAAAAGGAAGAATAACGACAGAACTGAGTATTATTTACTGTAAAACAAAGCTGACATACATGAACCGCATGGCGTTCCTTTGTCAGAAAGTGTTCATTACCGTATCATTGAAGTAATACTGCTCCGTAGCTACAGCCGAACTTTCGAATTTATGATTCATTTTATGAAATATCTGTAGACATAAAGGCCATTACGTCGGTATATTAGTGCTAGATGTACTGTACATGCAATAGTTACATCCAAAGTGAGCGTACAGTAGAACTCTCTCTCTCTCTCTCTCTCTCTCTCTCTCTCTCTTTCGCTCTCATCGTGTCTCGAGAGCGATAAATGTAATATGCAAAAGTTTAAAAACCAAGAAAAAAATATGAATTTAAATTAGAAATACAGTATTGTTTTCATCGGCGCTTGAACGAATGACGGAAATCAGTACAGAAAATATGTTCAATCTGAAATATACAATTTGAATATTACTTATTAAAGATAACTGTAAAATCTGCATGACTGTTTACATAAGAGAAAAGAATTGTATATGGATGAATTGATACACTCAGTTTATTACGAACTCCATGGAACCATTTAAATATGGTCTTTATATCCGGAGTTTGTTATAACCCGTATTACATACTCCTATAAAATAAATACAGAAACTATTCGGGCCGAGAAAATTTGTTCCTTATGTCCTGATTTTCGCTATATCCGGAGGCGTAATATTTGGAGTTTACTGTAATAAAACTACGTATTTCTTTGCGTTTCTAAGAAATTTCTATAGAACGACTAAAAGACTGTGTTTGTCCGCGTGATTCTGTTGATTTATTTTCATGGTACAATACATATACTGTGCGACATTATATACCTGACACTCAATAGGTAGTGAGTATTTTGACCATGCTTTATACGAGATTCTCAGTATCACTTTAAAAAGGAATGCTTAAAAGTATTATATATACATCAATGCATGATGGCATTTCTAGCTCTTCGCAATAATGCATTCAACTTTAAATTTCGCACCTACGATACCAGGTAATTTCATCAGTTTTCGTGGTCTAGTCGTAGGAGCCGCTGACTTGAACTCACTATGATAACCTTACATAGATTGAGAGTCATGGGTTCGACCCTGGTACCGACCATGTTAGAAAGTAGTACTGGTATAGTAAGGTAAACTGCCTGTCTGTTAGAATGACCAAAATACGGCTGGAACGGGCGTACGTTCCTTCTTATACTGCAATTCAGTTCAAATCAACTTTAACTGTCATTCAAACAGCTAAGTTATGCAAAGAGAAAATGTAATACTTGTATGTAAGTCCCGGGTTGAAACCAAGCCTTAGCGCGAGGTGTTAATGTTACAGCTGTGTATTGCAATGTTTGACGTTACGTCACTAAATTTTACTTTCCATTTAGTGCGCTCTTTAGAAAATATCATCTTTATTTTTTTTTGGATAAAACCTAAAACACCTATACTAAGTTCCAAAAGAAAGTGTGCACTTTTTTATTTCTCCATATTGATAAAACGTATCGGTCTCGAATTTCGAACACTACCTTTATACATGTACACAATTTTGCTGTCGATTGAATGTGCTGAACATCATGATATTTCTGTTAAAAGTAATACATAAAAATAAAAAAAACCTAAGTGCACACTTTCTTTTGGAACTGAGTATATACGTACAGTGTCCCCGGTTCATAGCGCTTAGGTAGTTGGTAAAATGTTGATGTCTTACTCCGAGTGTAGGAATCGAACCTGCGACCAAAATAATAAATTACACAAAATCTAATGATGTTTGCTCCCGTTATTGAAAATATTCATGCGACTAATCAAGATATTAGTGTAAAAGAACATGTATATTTCTAACGAGTTTCTTGAATGTATTTAAAATGACTTTTTTTCAAATGCACGTAGTAACACTTGTCATGCTAGCAGAAAAATCCTATGCATGAATTTTAAATCAGTGCAGATCATGATTATTTCGCATCGTACGATATTCACCCTTTGAAACATTATACATATGTATGTTATCATCCAAAACGAAAGCAGGAAAAGTCAACTTTAGAAACTTAGCAGCGTACATTCAGAAGACAAATAATTGTCAGTTCTTATTTTCACAACACATTCATCAACATGTTACAACTTTTAATTATACACAATAATTAAATTATAAAACATACTCGGAGAATAGTAAATTCCAGTAACTCATGCAAAAATCCTATAAAATTATATTTAATAAAACCTTTTATAAAATTACATGTACATGCACATTGTACATAATCCATCAATTCTAAAGGAAAAAAAATCCTTTTTGCGCCGCGTGACGCGGCATGGTATTTGTCGCATCTCGCAAATGTCACGCGGCATATAGATGCCGTATCTACAATCATATGTCGCGTTATGCCACGTGGAATTTATTGCTCCCGCGTTGTAATATAGCGCGGCAAAAACGGAATCCGCCTGTGCTGTACTGTATATACGCTTTTATATTTTTACATGTCAAAGTACATATTTTAATCCATGTACTTTATAGTAGTAGCAACTTATTCATCATGAAAGAGTCTTTGCATAATAATGTGGTCAGAAGTCTTTCCTGAGTTAAGAGACCACCGGTATTAAGAGACCAGTATTTCAACTTCCCCTGTGTTTTCCTAACTTGCCTGTGCAATGGCAACGTAACCATTTTACAATAAAATAAGACTCTCTGTGCACTTTATGTAGTCAACTGATATGTAAACTGTAAAACAAGTATGTGTAGTCCTTTTAATTGATACTTTGTCACATTGTTTTCCAATTACCTTAAAACTTTGTCTCCAATGTTGACCACATCCTGTAGCTTATAGCCATCAATAGATATAACCTCCTCTGGACAACCTAACTATTAAATGCTTTTTATATAATATTATTAGCAATATTGCATTTGTAACTTTTTACTTCCATGGTTAAGGCATTGAAAAATTAGTTCATGCAAATAGACTACAAAGCACTCATTGAAATGTTTTTAGCCCAAATGAGCCATACAGCAGTACCTTTAATTGAATAACAAATTTAAACATGATATGTTACAACTTTCAATACTTTATTCCCCCATTTGAAAACAAATCTAAATTCAAAATTCAGTATGTACATGTAGCTAGAAATTCACCTGTTTCACTATCAATTCCTCCAGAAATCCCCTGCATCTGAGCTTAACTATTTTTCAGCATGTGCTTTAAAATGACATCAAGTGTCTAGACTAGGGGCTGGCCCACCTCTCGTCTTCCCTATGCTATCTACGTTATCTTTTGCTGAAAATAAAAAACAAAACATATCAAGATGTGTTTTAAATGAGTTCAGAAATCTATGTCCCCTAAAGTTGGATCTGTATGGGGTACTTACACCTGTATTCAAGCAAAATATTTCAAGTACATTTTCTTCAGTACTCATCATTACACATTACTAAGCTGAAATCTTCTGTACTTGTACTACCTTTAGCAAAAACAGTACTCTGTGCTTACTTGAGTAAGTACCAAATCACAAATTACTCGAATAATACCCTATACTAAGAAATACTGATAACACAAAAACAATGTCAGTATACCAGTAGTAGTAAGGGTTGGCACTGTGGTACCAAAAATGGCAGTATGGTACCCTTTGGGAATTTGCATGTTAAACCAGGGTCATGCAAGGGTTATCTTTCTTGCCCTTGGGTGATATGGTACCGTGTATGGGCAGTATGGTACCGTGTATTGGAACCGCCAATATATCTGTATCTATGTCGACAGTCAAGTACCTTATAGGGTGATTTGCATTTGTGCTATGGTACAGATTAGGACAAACCCTATAGAAAAAAATATTCTCAACACGTATATGTACACTAATGATTTATTTTCGAAAACAGGTTTTGGCTTGTTTTCGGAAAATATGACGTCATTCGTTTAGTTTACAATTTCTCGCATGGGCGATGTACAGTAAAACTTCGATAACCTCAGTGATTGTCTTAAAAATATGAAATTTAGTCCAAAACACATA
>JAUMHA010412910.1:0-10681 GCA_032359765.1 Saxidomus gigantea
CTAAGGTCATTGATATATATTGTTATTATAGGCAAATAAATGTCATATTTGGCAACATTACTGTAGTTTTTTCAACAATTTCGGGAAAATATTTGATTAAAAGGCGTCAGCTTATCATGAAACTTCACACATGCTTAGTTTAAACATATTACTACATTTATCAAGCAAAAGGTCGGACCTAAAAAGAGAAATAATAAAAATATCGGGGTTATTCCAGCGTGCCTGTGATGACGTACATGTATATACATCTGTCGTCAGTAGTACCCATCTGCGTTCGAAGTAGTCGAATACCCGGGGTGTGTTACAGATATTAGAGATTCCTATTTACTAACAGGTGTATTATAATTATAGAAAAGGAGGAATTATTTTTGTAAAATTTCATTTACAGTAAAAATATAGCAATTACTGGAAGTGCTCAATATATTGAAAAAACACCCAGGTTTACCCTCAGAATTGCAATGAGAGGAATATAGGAAGGTATGCGTTTATGAAAGGGAAATAAATCCTATTATAATCGTGAAGGGAACGAAGTGCAGACAAAATTTCTTCCTATTAACCTTTTGCTTTCAAGGCACAGGTTGAATAGACAGATGCAGATACAAGGGAATCCGGATATCAGACCCTAGCTCTTTACAAATAGACCCTTTGGTTGTATTACGTGCCGGTATAATGCACCTTTCTAACCAGTTCATCTCTAGATGTATGGGTAACACTTGAAAACGTTTCTGAAATTTCTAATTCGAACCAGGAACCTACGGATTGGTATCCCACTCGACCACTGCACCACCCTTATTTGTAAGCCCTTATGTGTTAATTGTTCACCGGTGGAAATCACCATATTGTGACTACTGTTCCCGAGATTTCCAATCGGCCCGTGTACTTCAATTATGCATATGTACACATGAATGATGCGGCGTGCTTTAGTTCATGCAATTTATTAAAGGGGGCACTCCACATCATATATCAGATTATATTTTCCAAACATAAAAAATGTGTTCAATACAGTAAAATTATAAATACATAAACACAATAATTATTTACAAAATACATATATCAAAAAGTTCCTCATGTGAGCACATATAATCAACATATACCCTTTCTGTAGTAAATCACAATCCATCCGTTAAATGTACATCCACAACTTTACATACATAACTGAATGTTTTACGGTACTGCTACATATTTTAAAGCGCTGATTTTACCGATGACTGGACCGTATAGCTTAAACTTTAAGGTAAAGTACGAATTTTCAAGTATTAATGCTTTTGAAGTTATTTAATTGGACATCTTTTTTATAGAGCGCGTCTTTAAAGGGACATACCCTATAACCGATGCCAAATTAAATAACCTCCAAAACATAAGTAATAGAATCTTTGGAAGTATTATAACATAACCTAAAAGTTTCAGATATGCATTCACAGTCATTATTGATTAAATCAGCGGTTTAAAATATACTGCAGTACCGTAAACCATTTAATAATCTATGTAAAGGTGTTGTTGTACAATTAATGGGCGGATACGATTTATTACAGAAAGCCTCTATATTGATTAATTGTGGTAAAATGAAGCATTTTTCGACATAGGTTCTTCTTTGAAATTGTATTTATTCATCATTTTTCGTTCATTGAACACATAATCTATGTTTCCAGAATATAATCTGCTAGATGTAGGGAGTGCCCCTTTAAATACATTGCGGATCAGCTGTTACTTCAATAAACAAATATAGATAATGTTTAAGCGTTTTATTTGTGCCTAAACAGAGCGAATACTTATAGAAAATTAACTTGCATGAAAAGACAAATCAGTGTTCTCCATATATAACTAACACACTGTGACCAATTAAAATTGTTTCTTATATCCGGAGTATATTATATCGATTTAACATTTTCACATAAAACAAAGAAAGAAAGAAAACTCGGGCAGATACAATTTGTTACCTATATCCGGAATTAAGGTATTTCCGGAATATGTTAAATCGATTATAACATTTTCATATTTAACGAAGAAGGAAATATGTTAAGCCCATCAGGGGTAGCTATACACCGAGTTCATTGTATGAGTAAACTGAAGTGATTTTTGCAATCAAGTTTTTCATTTAGCAATTATCTGTCCTTTGGAATAAAAATACATCTATTATGTTCGTCTTTGTGAAGTGATTACTAATATCTGCTTGCCCAATAATGTGACAATGCCGGTAAGTGGTGCTGTAGTACGCCATCCGGCAGTCAAATTTGTCTGATTCAATACATCTAAGTTTACAGTCTGTTTCATCATCAGCTTCAAATAATTTTGATGTCTTTAACCTTTGCCCGTTGGTTATCAATTTCAAAGTATTTCCAAAATGGCGCACACATGGACTTTCTGAAATGACATAATGCATGATAAATCATAACTAAAAATAGTTAAATTCGTTTGTCTTAAGCAATGGAGCAAGGCTTGATAGCTTTACATTGTTAATGTATACCTAGCCAAAATAAGAATTTTTCTTGAAGAATATTCAATTTTTCTCTACGGCAAGTAATAAAAAAGTTACAATATAAGCTATTAATAGTAACAACAAAGGGAAGTACTTTTTGTTATTCTAAAAACAAGGGTAGCGCATGGTGGTGAACATTCGTGCAAAGTTAAATCAAAATTCCTCCAAGCATGAAGAAGAAATGCTCCGGACAAAGATATTCTAGAATGTGACATTTGACCTCTAAGTGTGACCTTGACCTTAGACCTAGCGCATGACACTCCGTCTTATGGTGGTGAACACTTGTGCCAAGTAATATTAAAATTCCTCCATGCATGAAAAAGAAATGTTCCAGACAAAATCATTCTTGAATTATTGTTGTATCTGACCTCTCAATGTGACCTTGACCTTGAAACTAGGGACCTGTGTCTTGCGCATGACACTCCGTCTCAATGTGGTTTACATTTGTACCAAGTTACATTAAAATCCCTTCATGCATGAAGAAGATATGGTCCGGACAAAGTCGTTCTTGAATTTGACCTTTAATCGCTAAGTCTGACCTTGATCTTAGAGGACATGGTTATTGCGCATGACACTCCGTCTCATGATGGTGAACATTTGTGCCAAGTTATTCAAGAATCCCTTGATCCATGGATAAGTTACAGCCCGGACAAGCTAAACTCGGACGGACGCATGGACGCACCCACATACACCGAACCGCCATTTGGACAACTATATCGAGCTTTCGCAAGCTATATCTACTTACTCTACTCCATTTATGTATAATTTGGAATTACGTTACGACCTTTTACCATTACCACGTATAGAGAGCATATAATTATCCGTTTTAGATTTAATTTACCCATTTTACACACTGACATTACACCTTTTTCTTGCATCCCCCTTCGAAATCGTGCTTTTCAGGTTGTCAAAAACACAAATTTTAAGAATGCATAACAATAGGGTCTATTCACAAGTACAAACCTGCATTCAAAGGAAAAGTAATGCATATGACAAACCAGTCCTCCGCAGCAAACCATGTATTAAAAATCTGCCATAGTATATAGCAAAAAACCCTTGTGCACAATTAATTTGGCTAGGTTTATGGCAAATACACACTCGGGCAAAATTTGAATTTTAAGTATAGATAAAATACTTTCATTTTTATGTCCGTAAAGCATTTATACAAATGAAAAGTCATTCTTTTTTACAGTTTACTTAATGTGTCTTAACGCATGCATTGTTCTTTACATGTATGTAACATGTATGTTATGACAATGAGTAATGTGCTCAAGTCAAAATAAACCATATGTTCTGTTCTGTTCTATTATTAATGCAACCCTGAATTTCTGAAATAATTTTATGAATTATTGGTAGTGATGTTTGATCACAAGTACTACAATGTGCAGCACCTGGCCAAGAAATAATTTATGTGCTGACAATGGGCAGTTGTCATTAAAGCTGTTCTTTCGGGATCGCGCATGATAATTTCAAGCATCTGGTGCAACAAAATTATATAAAATAACTGTTCTTCTGTTAAAAACAACTCTCTAATTCAAATATTCGGCAATACTGCCCTTTTCAAGAAATCTGTCGGCACTTTTATAATACATATTGAACATCTTTATGACAAGCTTATAAAATATTGTAGTGATTTTTGTGTGTCGAGTCTTTGAATTAAAGTATTGTTTTTACGAAGCATCAGTTATACTAATTATTCCTTGTGAAATATTTTAAAAGAGTTGATTTTATAAAATATTTTTGTAAAAAGTTCACTCACGTTTCTGACCACTAGATTCGGCGTTTTTTCCAAACCTTTCGATGTAGAAACCGTCGTTGTCAGACTTGTGAATGGACACGAACCCCGAACTCCCTGTGGGGCGTTTCTTATACCAAATCCTCGTCACCTTAAAGAAGAATCTGGTCTGTTGGCTCTCTGATACATGTATCTCTAACATTTAGAATTATTAAAATATGGTGGCTGATTTCTACCATTTTGCCTGTAAAACGAAATGGCTGAAATCAGCCACCATATTAAAAGGATGCAATGTTTGTGATAAAAAGTGTCACAAACTTCGTTTTATTCAGTATGAGAACAGTATGTTGGGTCCGACTCCGCGGTTCGCCTCTATGGTCGAGAGGTTTGGGAATCACTGTAACCTCTAATAAATAGAAGGTCATCGATTGATCCCTGCTACCGACCATGTTTATTTATGTGAGAAAGTTGGCAGTTCCTTACAGAGGGTATGAGTCTATTAGTACTGGTTCTTCCATTGATGGTTAGGTAAACTGCCCGCCTGTAAAAATGACCAAAATACGGTTGGAACTAGCGAAAACTCCAACAACAACAACAGTTTTTACCACCACTATCAACTGTCGTTCATATCATTCTGAATTGCTTCGTCCTACTTAAAAGTAACATAATTTTATTCTTTGTGCTTTATTATAGTATTCTGGGTACAGTAAACACCGTTTATAACGAACTCCTTGGGACCATTTACATTTGTTTCTTATATCCCGAGTTTATTTGATCCGTATAAAATTTCCGTGTAGCATAAAGATAGAAAAAAATCGGGCACAACAAATGTGTTCCTTATTTCCAAATTTCCGATATATATTCGTTATAGAGTGGTTATATCCAAAGGTCAAAACGAAACTAGTCTAAGTGTATATAGAAACAGAAGCAGATAGGATAGTTTCGCGATGACCCTTCGATATACAGAGTTTACTGTAGTTTATTTTGAATGGGGTGTCATACATTTCCGATGTTATTTGATGTTATTTCGCCCACTCTCAAACTCCCGTTTGACTGCATTTTACTGACTGGCAGGTTAATTTTCCCCTTCCAACTTCCATAAAGGGCAATGATCCCTTCCGGAGGCGCTCCATTAATTCTAATTGTGTACTGCACATCTGAAAGCAAACATGATTGCGCAAATGAATAAAAATGTATTTCAATTAGAGTTGATGGTAGTATTTTTAACTAGAACTATCACTGAAAGTGATAAACACCAAACTAGCACAGTATATAAAATATATGTAACATTTGATGCTTTAGTTATTGAACTATGCACATCTCGCATTGTACTTATCACTTCTGTGAAGTATCAGTAAATTCTTACCAGGGGTTTTGGATATTTAGCGTCCACAAGATTTTACTATCTCGAGCTCCTGTGACCTTGAACTTTGACCAAGTGACCCGAAACATGACTCATGCACAACAAGACATGGTACTTATCACTACTGTGAAGTATCATTAAATTCTGACCAGGGGGTACACAAGATCCTATCTACAGTCGGACAGACATGATGTGCGGACGGACGGACGGACGTCAAGCTGAATCCAGTAACCCCCTAACACTTTGTATTCGCGAGGACAGAGATGTTTTCGACTTTAGGTAGGTTTTCCACTCATGAATTTACCCTTGAGTAAGTAAACCATGGTTAATGTAAACAAATGAACAAGAATTCCTAACAAAAGATCCGCTAGCTTAGTTAGTAGAACGTGCTATAATATGGTTGTACTTTCATTTGCATTTTAAGTTTCACAGGTTCTATAGCCTCATATTCCTCTCATTTTAAATACTGTACCATAAATTCCACCAAGCTTTTCCCGGTGATTGACCAGTGAGTGAAATTATTAGATGCGTCGTGTTTGACTAAAACAGTAGTTAATCCACGTGGTTTATAGCATTTAATTTACGGCGTTCTATTTGTATGACGCCGTTGCCGTACTACCTGGTCTAAGTTTGTCATCATTACGTTATGTAATGATCTTTTTTTTCAAACGTTTTACACTTTTCAAATATATTTCGACTTCTTCACTGTTATCAATCTCTCTGGTTTTTGAAAAGCGTTTGCCTTCGATTTACTTTCATTCTAAAACGTAACATTTCAACCAATGGTTTGGCTCTGGAAAAACTTTATTTCCTCTTAATGAGTATCATCTCTTTCTATATAATTAAACAGGAATTCAAACCAATATCATACTAACAAAAACAGTATAAAAACTTGAAAAGTGTTCCGGATTTCATAAATTTATATTATGTGGCGTGCCAATGATAAATAAGTAAGGTAAATTTCAAAGCAATACCGCTCATGATTTTGAAATAAAGTGGGGTGGTTCGAAAAACTTAAGCAAGGTGTGAGACATCATGAGGACTAATCCATGTACAAGAACACAATATTTTTCTCCCATGTTTAGACAAAAGCTGTGAAGCTTACCTTTCAATTGAGGACCTTCACATATGTAACGAACACTCCTGTCACAAGGAAGGTCATTCCAACGCCCCAAGTCTGATTTGTAAAATGACCCACAATCTTCACCGTTGTTTGCGTCAATCGTAACGTCGTTATTGGGCTCGCCTTTACCCCAGTTGGTATAATGACCTTCTGAAAGCAACGTGTTATTTCGTGTCCAGACCCAAGTGTTTTCATCTGCTTGGTCGTTCAAGCCTATCCAATAGTCTATTTTGTCTAAAAACACAACACGCTTTAATCAACAAATCAAAAATCCGATATAATTATATGGACAGTAAACTATATTGCGAAACAAATACTTTGTGAATGTGTTCGACAGTGCCGCAGTATAAGAATGTTTTATATAAAAAACAAAAAGTGCATGCGCACCAGTATCATTTACACTAAGAAATAAGTTTTATAATCATCATTTATTACTTCTTTGTGATACTTGTGTTTTTTTCTTATACAGGCTTTTGGATCAAGCTTCGAGTCTTAAAGGGACACTCCCTAAATCTGGCGTCAAATTAAATAACTTCAAAGAAAAAATAATAAAATATGTGAAAGTATTATAACTAAATCTTAAAGTTTACAGCTATGTATCGCCCTCCAGTCTCGGTCGATAAAAACTGTTGCAGTACCGTCAAACATTCCATGATCTATGTAAAGTTGTTGTACAATAAATGGGCGGAAAACGATTTACAACAGGTTTCTCTGTTGATTATTCTCGCTAAACTGAGGCAGTTTTCGATTCTGATTGTTCTTTAAAATCGTACTCATCTATCATTTTACATTCAAGAGACATCTTGAAATTTCATCTTCAAAAATTAAATATTACCTTCCAAGTTGTTCCGCAAGAACGTATTTTCTTCTTCAGTTTCTATTTTCACAAGATGCCCATTATATGACAGACAATAGTCCTGCAATTTTGCGAAAACAATTATTTCCCATTATGTTTAGAGTAAAGATAAAAAGTTGCAATAAGTTAATATTTTCATCTACAAATCACTTATTTATATTAAATTTACACCTAAAAAATAATGGGAATTCGGCAAAATACTTGTATTAAGATAATGTTATACAAGTAGAAAAAGAATACACTATGAATAGATCAAGTGGTAAATTGTAACTATTTTGTGATATTTTGAAGCTAACATAGTTGCATATAGTTGTATTTTGCGCATGCGCATCTGGATTGTATACTGTACTGGTAGTATAGTGTCTAGTACATTTGTAGATAAAAATTCAGCCTTGTTGTACTCACAAAACCGTGTATAGAATGACAACCATTACTATTTTGGCCACGTTTATTTAATTTAGTGACATGTTGGCGGCGGATTTAATAACATTCAGAACATTACCATGAAAGACATGCATATGTAAAAAAAACATTCTATCTCATACTTATATGACTGACTTAACTCACCCTGGCTTCGTCCCACGATTTGGTATCATTACTAAAGAAGTAACAGTTGCCGTTTCCCGTGAGCTTCCAGTTATGGTGGCAGCCACCTGAAAAATAAGATCACATATGCTGCTTTTGCTCAGTATCAATTTTAGTACTTATATAGCATGATGTTCATGGATAGAGTTTATATGAAGATTATTAACTGCTTTACTTTGACAAAGAGTGTCCGCATAGACTCAAATCTCTGTATGAACAAGAGTGCTAAACTGTCACAAAATATGCGCATAATTGAGGCATAACTATAGAGCGAACATTCAATTGAACTATAGAGCTGAGAAGACTTATGTCATCATTTTTCGATTATTCAAGGGCCATAATCCAAAAATGTCATGTTATCGAACTTGGTGAAGACATTATGCCAACAAATAGTTTGACCAAGTTTGCCGAAGATCGGATGAAAACTGCTCGACTTTGCAAATTTACTTCTTATGTTAATTTCAATAGACATAGCAAATCGTTGAAACGCATTATCCCAACCATACAGAGTTCTTATGAGGATTGCTATTGCATTTGGATGAACTGGAAAATAAGCATAAACATAGCTATTTTTTTAGGTTCGGATGCACGATCGATAACGTGTGGTAATATTTACTTTTTGTCCGCGATCTTTCTTATGCATCAGGCTTACGACGTGCATCGGCATATTTCAGCTGTACGTACTTGTTTTACTTTACTTTAGCGTCCATGTTATCTGCAGATAGTTAAACCAATTTCCCAATACCAAACATCCTCGGTAACTCGGACTACTCATTACCCATGACCCATTAGAGAAACGGCAGGAATTACCCGTAGGTTCCGTCTTGTTCAAATTAAAGAGACATACCCTACATCAAGCTGATTATAATTTTGAAACATAGGTAATGTGTTCAATAAACGTAAAATGATGAATAAATAAGCTTTGGCGAAAAATCAATAAAGAGGCCTTCTGTAAAAAAAAACACATCCACCCATTAATTGTACAACAACTCTAGAATAGTTTAGGGTACTGCATCACATTTTTGAAACACTGAATTAATCGATGACTGGAATCAGACATGGGGTAATTGAAAAATGTAATAGTAATTGGCTGTAATTGATTACATGATCTGATGTAATTGAATGTATTTGTAATTGGCATATTTTTCAATTACATGTAATTGTATTTTTACTAATTACGCCATCAAAAATGCATTTTAATTCAATTACTTTTCAATTTCATTTATCATTTCTATAAATTGTCGCCTTATTCTTAGAATGTCATGTCTTCGATTTTGCTATTTTGGGAAATATGACGTTGAACATTTTCAACTTTCATAACTGTTATCTGTTACGTCCAACTGCAATGATACTTTTGAGTTCGACGATCAGTATTGAAATGAACAGTGACACATATCAATATTTAATTATGTCAAATGAGTTTGGAGAAAAATGAATTATTTTAGGCGTCTTGTACCCAAATTCGTTCATCCGAATTGTATACATTCATATAGATAATGTATGAACAAAAAATGAAAAACAACTTAAAATCATAGTGGTATTTTATGAAAAAGAGACATCTATCAGATGGAATACCGTTTGCATCAAACAACACTTATACATTCTTGATATTGTGCTTTAATAACAGAAGTTTCTCTTATTGTCACCATTGTTGTTGTTGTTAAAACTGGAGTTAGAGCAAACTCATTCTAAGATCATATTTAGTCATGTGACAAAGAATCTTCAAAAATATCATATACAAATATTCTGAAATATTTTTTTTAAGTTCCTGAAAATGTTGGATCTGGAAACTTTATAATGAAATAAAAAACTCTAAGTAATTTGTAATTTGATTAATTACATTTTTGATGTGATTGTAAATCAGTGTAATGGTAATTATAATTTAATATAGCCTTTTCTGAATGAAATTGTAATTTAATTAATTACATTTTAATGTAATTGACCCGATGCCAGTCTGGAATGCATAGGTTAAACTTTTAACACTTCCAAAGAATTTATTATTTATGTTTCGGAGTTTATTTAGTTTTGTAGATCTATGTCCCTTTTAGAGAAAAACGAAGATCTGATCCATTGATTCCCAAATCAATTAGAGCACCAACCAGTCAGCGAATCTAATTTGTTTTGCACATAAAATGTCAATCATAATAAAAATGATTGAATGCTTTTTTTTACTAAGAAGACCGTAAAAACAGAACTCACCTGCGTCGACGTTTCGCAAAACTGCACTAACCAAAACATAGAAGCATATAAGAAATTCACCACCACTGCCTATAGCTGTTAATATCATGATTGTTTCAATTGAAATGTGATTGAATGACCGAAGTAATCCATTTTTATTCAGCAAAATAAAACAACAACAACAAAACCATACCCACAACTCCCACACATGCATGCAGTTCGTGTGAAATGCTGTTAAAGTGAATAGAATGATGTCATATATTTAATAGTAACTATTTGCAAAGTGGTCCGTTTAAAAAACAGTTAAGTACATAAAGTACTTGATCTTCTTTCCCGGATGTAGTAAATTTCGTTTATCATAATCA
>JAUMHA010412921.1:0-10681 GCA_032359765.1 Saxidomus gigantea
ATTCAGCAATAGTTTGAATCTTAAAACTTATTAAGATAAGAATTTTGTCATGAAAGTGTCATCCCTATTATTAGGATCAACTATTTTCCTTAGACACCAGGCCAGTATCTTATACAAATTTATGTATTCTCGATTGCGAAACAAGTTTTTGCAACTTAATTTCTGATGAGACTTATAAGAGGTACATGTAATAAAGTGTGTTGCTGAAGGACACCGTCATAATGGCTCAGGATTCGACTCATTAACCCCTAACCCTTAGGCAGACGCCTTACCAAAATGCCATGGTGGCTCCACACCAGACTGGCAAAACGTTAACATTCCTTAATATGTATCAAGTGTTGCTAAGCACTTCATGCAACCAAACGAAGAATAGGCATGTAAAGGCTGTTCTCGGATTATTCTGTACACAAAAAGCATGTCGAGGTGGTGCATGTATCTTTTAACCACAGTGTAACTGTACATGTATCACCGTAGTACTCAGTATATGACCATAAATAAGTTCGTTTTTAATCGCTTTGATCACAGGTAAATACAAAATATTTTGGTAGGTGTCACCTGTGGCCTAACTTAAGAAGGAAAGTTAAAACTATATAGATAAAATTGTTGTAAAACGGTAATTGAACATTTTCACTTCGTAATGACCTTAACATTGAACTTTTCTGAGCTTGATCTAAAGATCATTGATAATTATGTTATTAAAGCCTATAAGAATAAAAAACGTTAAGAAATGCAAAGAAATATTCGTAAATACAAGCAGGAAGACGTCAAGCATGTGTTTATGAGAGATACACCTAACCGATTTAGAAACGCAAAGATTTCCCCTGTTGAACATTTTTATTTGAATGACGCTATTGTTTTTATTTCATTGTAGACAGTTTTTGCGATGAGTTATTAAACTTTTACAAAAATTCAATTTTATATTGTTTTTGTTGTGTATGAAATTTGAATAAATTTGAAACACGATAACACTGTTAAAATAAATATTTTGCCACTTTTGCGTTTTTAAACCGGTTGAGCGTATGCTCACATATTACGGAAAACTACCGATTGACGTTTGTCACATTCTTCCTCGTAATTGTGTGATAATTCAACATTTTACCATGAAATTAGTATTGTTAATAACTATGTTGACAAGGGGTTGTAACAAAACACTTTTTATAAGCCAGGAGCGAAATCTGCAAAACTGTATTTGGTGAAACGCGTTTTTTAGCTCACCTGGCACAAAGTGCCAGAGTTAGCTATTAGGATCACTCTACGGGATCCGTCGTACGTCGTCCGTCCACCATTTCCTTCAAACTGCATCTCCTCTGAAACCACTGGGCCAATGTTGATGAAACTTTGCAGGGATGTTTCTTGCATGAAGCTCTATCAAAATCAAAGAATTCCATTCAATGCAGAACTCTGGTTGCTATTGCAACAAATAGGAAAAACTTTAAAAATCTTCTTCTCTGAAACCACAAGGCCTAGAGCTGAGATATATAGCATGTGACATTGTCTAGTGGACATCTACCAAGATTGTTCAAATAATGACCCCCGAGTCAGAATTGACCCTGCCCGGGGGTCACTGGGTTTTACATAGGCTTATATAGAATAACTTTAAAAATCTTCTTCTCTGAAACCACAAGGCCTAGAGCTGAGATATTTAGCATGTGGCATTGCCTAGTGGACCTCTACCACGATTGTTCAAATTATGAGCCCCTGCTCAAAATAACCCCTTCCCGGGAGGGGGAAGTCACTTGATTTCACATAGGCTTATATAGGGAAAATTAAAAAAAAACAACACAAGGCCGACAGGCAGATAATAGATATTTGAAATGTTACTTAGCATTGTGTAGTGGACCTCTACGAATTATGTTAGAATCATGACCCCTTTTATTATAGCCAATGGTAGTCAGGTGAGCGATATAGGACCATCATAGCCCTCTTGTTTAACATTGATTTTTCAATTTGACCCGTAATTGACCAAGATTTTTTACCTTAAGTGACCACCACTTCATAGAGTTCTATATTTGTACTTTAATTGCCATGCACATTAAAGTAAACATCTACTGAGGCTTATTAGATATAATCGATAGAGTAACATTAACCATTACCTCATGAAACGGCGGTCATGTTGGACGCCATCTTAGTTTTCATGGAAACTAACATGATGTGAACTGTGCATCCTCACAAAAATTAAACTTTAACCATCCTACTGCACAATTGTACCAAGAAATTCTCTGGACAAAATAATCAACACAAATACCTCTAGGGACTGTACTCACAAGTATTTGATTGCATTTTAAACAATGTGTGAGTAAAATGTCTGCAATATTATAGGGTTTTTAGCAAAACTGCGAAATGCCAAGGTGAGCTGTCAGGATCGATGAATGTCCGGCGTTTGACATATACTGTTTTCTTCAAACAAGCTCTCCTACTTTACCAATTTCAAAGAAGTTTTACATGGATATTTCTTGCATAAAGCTCTACTAAACTTTTTCAAACAATTTATTTCTATGCCGATCTGTTTTTGTTGTGTGAACAAACAAGATACACTTTAGATATCTTTTTCTCAAACACCAGAAGGCCAAGAGCTGAAATGTCTGGCATGTAGCATTGTCTAGTAGATCTCTACCATGATTGGATAAATCATGACCCTCGGTCAAAATTGACCCCGCTAAGGGGACATTTGATTTTACATAGGTTTCTTTAGTTAAACACATATTATTCTCTGAAATCACAGGGCATGGAGCTAAGACATGCATGTAGCATTGCCTTGGTGACCACTACCAACATGGTTCAAGTCATGACCCCGGGTTAAAACAGACCCCGCCCGGCTGGTTAGTTGATATTACATAGACTTATAAAGGGGAAACGTTAAAAGTATTACTCTCTGAAACCACAAGGCCCTAAGCTTAGTTATTTGCAATGTAGCAAGATTGTTCAAACCATGACCACGGGTCAAAATTGACATCGCATGGTGGTCACTTGATTTTACATAGATTTCGATAAGAAACACTTCTTCTCTAAAAACAAGACCTAGAGGTTAGATATTTGGCATGCAGCATTACCCAGTAAACCTTCCACAGATCAAACTTGACCCCGTCCGAGGTTCACTTGATTGAAAAATCTTTTAAAATATTCTTGTCTCAGACCACCAGGCTCAGTCTCAGCTGAGATATTTGGCGTGTTGGATTTCCTAGTGGTCCTGTACAAAGACTATTTCTATCATTCTTCTTGGCGCCCGGGGTCACTTTACCTACTGATTTACTTTCTTGTTAGTTTTTGGAGTTACAGTGTACTGTACTTTTAGTTTATTTTCTACGACGATGTTTTATATATTGTATAATAGCCAACGGTAGCCGGGTGAGCGATATTGACCACCATGACCCTTTTGTTCAATGAAGTGTTACATATGAATAATTTCAACATTAAATGTACATCTGCAGTATCTGCAAATGCATCTGCACTTCCTTACACATGTATATACATGTATAAACAAAACTTCGGACATAAATGTTTATGCTTATGTCTCTTCCACTTCACTACAGCAGTATTTAAAAGAAGTTTAAGCAAAGAATATATTTTCTCCTTTAGGAACTATTTTTCTATTTTTCCTCCTGCTCATACTCTTGAGTCACTACTACTACTGTACTACTTTACACAAGTC
Organism: Saxidomus gigantea; assembly: GCA_032359765.1. Classification (NCBI taxonomy): domain Eukaryota; kingdom Metazoa; phylum Mollusca; class Bivalvia; order Venerida; family Veneridae; genus Saxidomus; species Saxidomus gigantea. The sequence goes on from JAUMHA010412921.1 coordinate 3,650, forward strand.
TTTATCTAGTGACCAACCACGTTGTTCGTGTTACAGCGTTGGCCTTCTTCTAAATACTGTATGAAGTGTCAGTGTCACATTTGTTGATGCGGTTTTTCTATTACTTATATTGAACAACATACCTGAAAGTTTCTAGACTCATCGTTCAAATCAATTGCGGTCTGTTGTATGTTGTTTACTTTGTGTGTGACACATATATTACACCATCGTTTACAAAGACGCGAAATAGTACAGTTTTGAAGGCTGGTGATTGAAGTCCAAGTTGTTTGGTGTCTTACCATAACAGAGTTTGCCACATTGCTCCTACCTCACAATAAGTGTTCAATATCTTTCATTGAGGATGAAATATACTAGTATGTGTTACAAACAATGTGAACAATATTTGCCATTCTGGGTGAGTCTAGAAACTTCACCAAAAGTACAGGGTACGATGTTCAATGTAATCAATAGACAAACAACATCAACAAAGGGGACTATGACACTTGATACATTGTACACAGATGCCAAAACGAGGAAGCTGACACCAGGCTACTGTACCTGCATCAAATGACCTTAAAGGAAAACAACAACAACATAAAATGTACAATGAGAAGCAATGATACAGATATGTTGATACTGCTAATAATCTTTTAAGTATCAACTGTCGGCCTTTGCATTCGTTACATATAAACGAGAGGTGCCTACTTTATTTTTTAACAAAACAAATCAATAACAAATAACACATGGTATACGTTTATTGTAGCAATTGCTCTAAATGATTGTGATCCGTGACAATTGTATATCATTCTACAACGTTTTGGCCATGATTCGAGTATCTTTTTATAGTAAGTTAGTCCAGTTTCCGCCACTCGACCTTCAATGCTATTTTAAGTCCCCTCAACGAATTTATCGTGATCTTTTGCAGAAGTCGCTTCATGATTTCCAATTAACATGTACCAAAAGTCCACCGGGACGGCATCAGGTGATTGAGGCATCGACTCTTCTGGTTTAATGCAGTTTATATTTCCATCGGTAAGGAATTTGATAGTCTGTTTAGAGGTATGGTTAAACGCACTGTCCTGATGGAACACCATATTATTTAACATTGAAGAAACAGACTGGGTACATCTTTATTTAAAAACGGTTTAAAAACTCGGTTCTTTTAGAAGTGACAGTATACTTTTGTCAATTTGATCAATAATACATTTTGTACATGTACGATTTTTAGTTTTGCCTCAGTATGATACATCAGGTTATGCATTTAACCGGTGGCAACAGCATCAAGCTTTACAAACTTCTATTTGTCACTGCATTTTTCTCAATGCCTGACGTAACAAACCTGACTCCTTCCAAAGATACCACCTAGATAAAGCATTGCCTCGTCAGAGGTCCTCAGAGGTCACAAAGCTTTTTCATCGTCCACCACGTAATTTTAGATACAATTTCCAAGAGCTGGCACGTCTCTTTATAATATCGGTCACATTTAGCTGGTGTACTTTACACTTCTCCGCAGCTTTGCTTACAAAATATTAGTAATAATTCGGTTTACAGTTCCCTTTGAGATACCAAGCTTAGATGCGATCTCTCTCTGATTCGCCGGGGTTGACTTTGGAAATCGTACGTGCAACTTTTCGAACGACGTCAGAAGTGGCCAAAGTTAAAAGTTTTTTAAACTTTAACCGCGGTTTACCGGATGAAGTAATATTGCAATGTATTCCAACGTTATATAGGAATATTCCGTATAGAGGCTAAAGAAACCTTATGCTCCATGGATTTTAACACTTTTGTAACTCTTCTGAAAGAGTGAATATTGCTAAAAAGCCCGAGTACGATACCCTTTACCTTATCGCATATTTTACGACGTACCATCTTGACATAAGCTGACCAAGATACATGAACCGTCAACTATATCAATTAACACAGGTTAACCATTACAAAGGTTTCGAAATTCTTGTGCAGTTTTGTCACAGTTAAAATTTCTATTGCGTTCAAAAATAAGTTTGGCACCTCTCGTATTGACAGTATAAATGCAAATATTGCGTCAGGTGTGGCAAATAGCTCTACCTGGTTTATATGCCTACAATACGGCCTTTGCAAACAAACCAGTGAATTAGGTTATCATAGAGATGTTACAGCATGTATCCCTAAAAGTAGTGTGTCTTTTGTGTGGCGTTAGTGCGGCAAATCAGAACAGATTGATGTCATTCAAATCCACTTGTGCATGCTTTAAGAAAATACTTGATTGAGTTGTCTAGTACAGCGTCTACACCACTTTACGGCTTAAGAGGTTCCATGCCTACATTTCATAAGGTTCTGGCGCAGAAAACAAAGAGAGTGAACGTTGTTGCGCGTGTTTGGAAGAGGGCATATAAACGTAAACCGATCCAACTTTTATCTGAGGAATATGGTTGGTCACTAGATGAGGTCTCGTACAAAGTAATTGGGTTCGAAGGTGACCAACTATCAAATTTCGTTGTTGACCTTCTGATAACCGAAGCGATACTTATTGAGTGTAGTGACGATTTTGTTGAAGATAACCCTATAGTGAACTACTGACAAAGCAGCAGTTACTCAGAGTATAAGCAAGAAGAAGAATAGGAAGAGATAGATAGTTGCTAAAGAAATGAAAGATAATCTTAATTTTAAGTATTGTTTAAATTTCATTTGAATTACTGCTGTAGTTACTTGGCACAGACCAGCAAATATACATTTGCAAATACATGTAAGGTTGCAACTCTTCATCTGTAACACTAAATTGAAAAACCATATAATTTTGCAGACTTTTAACACAAATGTTGTTTTAAAATCCAAGCAAATACTTGGATACCAAAATCAGTTGCATAATTTATGCAAAGATATAACACAAAATCTTATATAAACATTAAATCAGCACTGGAATTTGACTCATTACATAAACACATATGACCAGCGTCGCGCGAAAATGTAACTTCGGACATTTGTAACATTATTCGACAATAATTGATTGCAAACAACATAAGATTGACATTTTTGTCACTCTTTTTTAATGCAAAACCAATTTCAAAAACTGATAGCCACTATGTTTTCCTCTACAGAAACACACTATTTGCTTCAAAATCTTTCAAGACCATTACTATGGCAACAGCGATTTAAAATGATTCTTTTTTTATTTTGGCTATACCCTATGAAAAAAGCATATCGTTGAAAGAAGGCATGGACTATTTCGCCAGATATGATACACATCGAAAGAGTATATAATGTTGCAACCAAAAAATAAATGATGCTGTTAAGAAATGATTACCGCAATAATTTACTGCCCATGTAAATTTAAGTGATTATTTACGTCAAAATGTGGTATGTGACGTCATTTTTAGAGCGAACAATTACGCCTTTCAGAATGTTGTAATTTTATTTCTACTGGACGTTGGTAACTGAACTTTTTCCCATATCGATATTGAAAAATTTGTTCAAAATATGCAAGAAAACTAGTTTCCAAGTATTTTGTCCGAAGGCCAATTTTCCCATGTCGCTGTTCATATATTTCCATTTTCATGCCTTGGCTTACTCCATCCACCTTTCAGGCCTTGTCCTTTTATATAAAGACAGGAAAGTGTATCACATGTATGCAATTTTTATTTCAGGGACAACATGTGTCAATTTATATAATTAAACTGTCATTTGTTAAGACTTTCCATGTCAAACAGAAATTAAGTGAAAGAAACTGCTTTTTTACTCATAAGGTTGGCAAAACCAACTCCATTTTTACTTAACAACATTAATAAATAATGAAATGAAGTTATATTTCATTATATACTGCATAATTACATGAATATATTTTCAAAACGTGTAATAAATAGTATGCATTGCTCAGAATGTATAACGAACCTTTACCTTTGTTTATATTTCACTTTCAGAGGTTAACTTACCCAACCCACTTTTACAGGAATTTTGTGTCTACAACATACTATTTTTATGCAAAATTTTCTTGCTTAATAGTTATTTTACTGTCTTTGAAAGTTTTAGACACAATTTGATGGATTTTTATAGGTCTGTGACAGGTAAACTGTTGAAAGAGACACTGACATTTAGACCATTTTGGAGGAATGTTTGCATAAAGGCAGCATATACAACTGTATACGTCGCAGCCTGCCGTGTGGATTCCAGGAATACTGTATGGCATGAAAAAACCTAAGGCCGGACTGAAGATTGAGGTTTATTGTGTCTGTGTAATTTACAATCTACGTCGAACTGAATACAAATAAAAATGCAGGAATCAGTTATTCATATCCTTAATACGTATATCAAAAATCGACAATTTAGCACATACTCGTACATGAGTCGCATTAAATACCTTTTTGACCTATAAAACGCAGCAAACGCATTTACTAGCCACGATTACGTCTACCCGCCTCATTCGCAGTATGATGGAGTAACAAAGAAAAGGGGAGGTAACCGTAATAAAATTTCTTCGTACTAATCAGTCCGGTACATCTCTGCAGGCGCATGCCCGCCGCAGTTACATGGCTCCCCAAAATTAGTCATTTACTAATTTGACAAACAACGCCATTACTGATCTTATAGGAGAGATACAGTGGTGCTTAGGTATAACTTTGCACACGGAAACGAACGATACACGCACGATACACGCAAACGGAACGCACGATGAACGCACGATAACTGATGAATGAATCATGAATGATGAGCGATAAGAACAATACACGATTCCCGATGAACGAAACGATAAAACGGTTATTCGATTTATTCGGACATTTTCGTTTGCTTAACAACAATATTATTGATGGATGTCTGATTACAATGTAAGAGCTGAATCGAACCCCCTTAAAATCCTAAATTATCGATAATTTACAGTAAAACCAAACAGATCATAAGAATAATGTGTAGATGAATAGCGGCACACATACTAATTACATCTATAATTAAATGTTGTAAAGAATCTTCGGACGGAAAGTCCGATTCGAGGTATAACCGCTACCAAGCCACTGTCATGATATTTAGTTACAGTGAGCACTTTACCGAATGGCTACACAGAAGCAATTTACAAATAAGTGAATTCCCATATCCTTTGCGTCGACAGAATAATACCTGGTGTAAATCTTGCATGATATGCAGAACATAAACGTTCGGTTTCATCGGAAGTCAACATCTTTTATTTCTACAAATATCTCGTGAGAAAAGAAGAAACTGTAACAGAAAGATATTTTTGATAATTGAAAGAATTATTTTTTCCTATTTCATCAATTTAATCCGATATTTGAACAATAATATATCGAATAAATCGTGTTTAGGTCCAGCCTAACGTGCAAACGTTCTACACGATTAGCCGTCCGCACTATCTCGGACCACTTTTATATAATTCCCATCGTGCAACGTTCATACACGGAACGAACGATACGTTACACGATACACGATCTGAATGATGCACGATGAATGCACGAACGATAAACGCACGATGAATGCCAACGGAAAGCACGATACACGCACGATACACGAAAATTTTGCAAAGTTACACGTGAGCACCACTGTACAATCGCATATTAAATTGAATGAAATTATTGCCATCGCGCATACAAACTTAATTCTCGCAAGGATAAAACATAGTTTAAAGAAAGGATGCAAGTATTAAATTAAATATTTGATGGTTCCAACGACGGGGGCTGTCCCGTTCTGATTCAAGCAGCAGCACCAATTTATGTATTTGTCTCTCTAATAGCGACATGACACCCTTTAGCTTACCCTTAACATCTAATGACACTGTACTAGTTCTAACAGTGACCATTCGAACTAATCCATCAGAATCAGCCTTTTCTACACGGGCAATTTCCATTCATTACGAGGCAAGTTTTCATCTCTTACTATAACAATCATGATACTGCGTCTTTCTTTTATCCACTTCGGACTCGACTGAAGATTGCTCAAATACCCCCTTTGCCAGCTATTCAAAGACTCAGTAGCCAAATATTGAACGCGTTTCCGTCTCTTGCGCGTGTAAAGTCAGGTCTTTTAAATTCGCCGGGAAGAGGTAAGAGAATCTTGCTTTCCATTGTTAAGAGGTGATTTGGAGTCGAGTCAGTGGGCTGTTTGACAAAGGGTCGTTTAAATCTTCGACAGACAACGGTCTACTGTACGAGATTGATTGCTATGCGATGACCTACTAGAACCAGTTTCAAATGTCTGGTTGTCTATTTCACTAATGCGTTCAGTCGTGTTATACATGATACGCTTGTGTTCTATTTCAATTGTTTCAAAATTTGCGGTTTCTTCGGAAACATCTTCCTCAAGACCTTGTAGACCTCTAAATGTACTATCTAAGTCTTCGAATGATGCCTGAAGTATGTCTCTGTGAACGCGAATTGTATTTGTATCATTAACGTCTGACAAAAGAATAAATAATTTACTAGAATGCCCACGCCATTCTAATGAGGCACATTCCTTTAATGAAATTTCATACTCGAGACCTTTTCTGTCATTTTTCACTCGCGCATACCTAATTCTGTGTCAGATTTACTTGAATGGTTTTGAGACATGTTAAAGCCTATGTTAATATACAATCCTTTCAAAATTTCAGTCAAACAATATTCAAATAGTAGACTAAAATAACAAATAATTACTAATAATCTAAAATAACAAACAGTTCAAAATACTACAAGTACCGTATGTGGCTGGGCAATCCCTGTCTACATGAAATAATCAGTACATAAAATATACTAAACACTGTCACTATGTACAGTATAACCTCCGCAGAGTAACATCTGGCGGATGCAGGATTTTGGTTGCACTAGAGAGGTGTTGTTGTTCGGAGGGAGTTGGATGAAGGACCATATTCAGCTAGTGCTATTTGAGCTTTTTCAATTGCATACCTACATGTAACCAAGTACCCAAAACAATATATTTACATCATATTTATTTCAAGTATTCTATTATTTATTAAAGTGACATTATGCTCATCTTACTGCACATAGTATATTTTTGGTGACAGTTTTATTAAAGCAATTTTCGGTTGCTGTGCATTTAAATGTGTTAAACTAATGATAATGCCGCATTAGTATTTGAAGT
>JAUMHA010412932.1:0-10680 GCA_032359765.1 Saxidomus gigantea
AGTATGATCATCGTAATGAAAAATGCACCGCATATAATGCTGTATACACCATGTATATAGTAGAATGGACCGAACATGTCATTTGTACTGCATATAATGTTGTTTGTATTGCATATGACGTTGTTTGCACACCATATAATGGTTATTCTACTGTATCTTCAAGTGTTTGCAATGCAAATTATTAAATAACCACCATATGTAACGGAAAAAGCACTGTATATCATGAAGAATGTACCATGTCAAATGAAATATGTACCTTGTATACATGAAAATGGACTGCGTATAATACAATACAACATCAAAAGACAGTAAAGGCGTTCCATAACGGAAGACGGACGACGGACGGACGCCAGACATTAAACGATCCTAAAAGCTTTCCATGACCATTGCGGGGTCAGGTGAGCTGATAAAAAGCTTATGTTTTTATTGAATACTTAACACGCGTTATTCTTCCAAAGAGCTGCGTTCTAGGGCGTTTCTTATTTTCTACACATATTATTTAAAGATGTACACAGAACGTGCTGCCGTAAATTCTTGTACCATACGTCTCGAAAAAGACAATCAACAAACTAATTTCAACACGCAGTTAGATACCGTCATATAAAATATCCTGTTGGCCCAGTTACTTTCCTTCTTTTTTTAAAAGGAAACACAAATCATATTAAATGCAAGCATATTTACAGAAGATGAAATACATTGGAGTTGGTTATCTAGTAACCATTTCTGCAGAAACAAGATATGTTCAAATAGTAGATTTGATAAATACCTTTGTGTCCCCTGTATAAGGCACTTTGAACTGGAAGCCTGCTGCCATGGTAACACACGTGACATCATTACTTGTAACCGTATAATTATTTATTGGTGGCGAGGATGTAACTACTATTGCTGCTATCATATTGCAAGTGAGTAAATCTGAAATTAAGTATACTTGCTAATTTTTTTTGTGTTTAACAAAACTCACCCACTGACTGGCAAAATTAACAGGACATGTATTCATCAAAATTACAAAAGAACGCGTTTGCAAATTTATCTTCTGGGATTTGTTTCAGTGTAACTGACATGTTTTGAATTGGAGGTAAATTGTATACGGAACTGACACCTTTTAGATTAAACGCTTACACTTTCCGTTATTTTGGTTCGTTAATTAAAACAAGGGGTTAATTAAAACAAAAGGGCTAAGATAGCCCTCAGGGTTAATTTGACCATGACGAGAGCATGCTACATGCGAAATATCTAAGATCTACACCTTGTGGTTTTAAGGGAGATTTTTTAAATATTTCTTATAGAAATAAAGGTAAATTCAAGTGACCCCTTAGCATGGTAAATTTTGACCCGCCGGTTATTGGTATATAAACCTTTGTAAAATCAAGTGAGCCCTGCCTTTCCCCCCCCCCCCCACAAAAAAACCCCAGGAAAACTTTTGACCATGACTAAATCGTGCTACTTGCCAAATGTCAACGCGCAGGCATCATCATATACTACTTTCCCGTATTGTTTAAAGGGCGTAAAAACCGCCAGTTTCCTTTCTGTTACTTATTTGGGTTTGAATTACTTATTCCTTATTCAACATTTCTCATTTTTCTTCCAGAAAATTTAATGATCTTTGTATATAATAGCTTGAATTAGGTTTGCTTGGCCATTAAACTGTTTAATATTGGTAATGTGAAAGAATGACGACGACATTGTCCGTGTCACTGCTGGTATTTCATCTGATGCTTATGCGGGTCTGAATAAGAAAAAAAGTAACCGGTCACTTTTTCTTTATTCAACTTTTTTTTAATTTTTGCAGAAATGCTCTTTTTAATTGCTTAATATTAAGTTTGTTTGGCTTTATAACAGTTAAATACTGGTACTGTGAAAGAATGATGACGACATTGTTCGTGTCACCGCCGGTATTTCTTCTGTTACTTATTCGGGTTTAAATTAGGAAAAAGTAACCAGCTACTTATTTCTTATTCGACTTTTCTCATTTTGTTTAAAAAAGCTCTTAATAATAGCTTAATATTAGGTTTGTTTGGCCTTTAAGATATTAATATGGTAACGACAACATTGTCCATGTCACCGCCTGTATCTCTTGTGTTACTTATTCGGGTTTGAATAAAGATAAACCAGTTACTTATTTCTTATTCGAAAAAGGAATAAGTTTAAGGAATAAGTAACCAACTTTTTAGTTATCTCGTACATTTACAAGTCTAAAAAACGGAAACTTAATGTTTATTGTAACGTTTGACCATTTGAAAAATGAGGGCCGTGATGGCCCTTTATCGCTCACCTGAATACCATTGGCTATATTACAAGGGGCCATTATTCTAACATAATTCGTAGAGGTCCACTACATAATGCTTAGTAGAGGTCCACTACACAATGCTTAGTAACATTCAAAATATATGGTTTTCCCTATTCATGTATAAGTCTATGTGAAATCACATAATTCCACATTGCCTCTCTCTCTCTCTCTTTCTCTCTCTCTCTCTCTCTCTCTCTCTCTCTCTCTCTTCGAGATTGATTTCAACTGGAATGAGTGTCGAGAGCGGTTAATATAAGTTGTAAGAGCTTGTTTCGCAATCGAAAATAAATAAATTATATATGTTCTACATTTTCCTACCTTAATAAACTATATGAAATCAAGTGACCTCCCCCCTCCTGGGAAGGGTTAATTTTGACCAAGCGGTCATGATTTGAACAATCTTGGTAGAGGTCTACAAGGCATTATTTAATCTCTAAGTCTTGTGGCTTCATAGAAGAAGTTTGTTAAGTTTTTCCTATATAAGCCTATGTAAAAAAGTCACTCCTGGGCGGGGTCAATTTTGACCCGGGGGTCATAATTTGAACAATCTTGGTAGAGGTCTACTAGACAATGCCACATGCTTAATATATAAGCTCTAGGCCTTGTGGTTTCAGAGAAGAAGATTTTTTAAGTTTTTCCAATGCGTTGCCATAGCAACCAGATATCTGCATGTAATCGAATTCTTTGAACAACTTTGATAGAGCTTCATGCAAGGAACATCCCTGCGAATTTCAATAACATTGGCCCAGTGGTTTCAGAGGAGATGTCGTTTAAAGGAAATGGTGGACGAACGACGGGCCCCGGACAGCGAGTGATCCTTATATCTCACTCTGGCACTTTGTGCCAGTTGAGCTAAAGAAATAAGCTCACAACTATAAGCTGCAATAAGTGTTCAGATTAATAACAATTGGTATAATGTTCATATTACAAGAGGTTATACTTTGCATAAAAGCTTAATTTTTTGTTTGAGTGTCTAAGCAGCATCTCAATTGGTTTCAGAGATATTTAATAAAAAATAACAGGCAGTATATTTTTCCTGGCTAAGTAAGTACCAGTGCCTTGTAGGATTATACGTATATATATTTATTCAATATTCTAACATTAAGCTTTTTGTTATAGTTAATGATACTTATAATATGTAACAGTTTGGGAAAAAGAACTATGGGCACAGCTTCTCTATAAGAGACCAATATTTGTTCTTATTATCATTTAAAACACAGTTCATTATACTTAATACTAACTTTAAGCCTTTTTTCAAACCATAAATTGTTGGACAAACACCTTTTCTTTTACATAGATAAAGAAACTTTTTTAGTTTCCAAGAACAATATGTTAAACTCTCCAGAAATTTTAACTGGGTACCCTTGTATAAAAACTTAACAGTCATTATCGAATTCTTTATCTACAGACTTTACAAAATAAGAAACACCTAAAATAAATTGTTGTACACAGTCATGTTACACTCCTAGAATATTCCTTCTCTGTTTTACAAAAAGAACATCGTTCTGAACATTGGTTACAGAAACGTATATTGACCCCCTTTACATGTACAGTCAAACCTGCCTTAAGCGACCACACACGGGAAGCTTAAATTGTGGTCTCTTAAGACAGGTGGTCTCTTAACTCAGGATAAATTGCTATCATCTTAAATTACAAGGGAGGAATATAAAGTGGTTGCATATGTCAGGTTGTTGTTTAACGCAGGTGATCGCAAGGGCAGGGTTGACTGTATATATGTTCTACATTTTCCTACCTTAATCAGATAAGCGTGTATTATATGTCATCAAATACTTAAGACTAAATAATTTATAGAAATATAACATAAGGGAATCTAGGAGATATGTGTGCTGGTTGTTTTTTTGTAGATGTAGGTTGTTTTTTATGTGTTGCAGCTCGTGATATTTTTGTTAGCAAATATCATTTTATGAAAATATGCTAATGAAATTACTGATAAGAAGTATTTAATGAGAAAAACAGATGTGGGAGAGGTATTTACCGTACCTCCTCATATGAAACCAGTACTGGTTTTTCCAGGAAGCGGACTCGAGCGTGACTTGATAAGCTCAAAATTTTCTTCACAATCGAGCTTAAATACATTAGTATAGATAGATTATCAGTAATTTGACAGCCAAGAAATTGTGAGAAAAAAAAACAGGCTCTATTCTCGTACAAGAAAATTATCGCATATTATGTCACATAAATTTTGACAGTTGCTAAATTGTGGGTGTTTACATATGAAAAATTATTTTACAAGGCATAAATAGTACTTATCTTAATGTCTTGTACAAGAAACTTGCTACAGTAAACTCCGCTTATAACGAACTCATCGGGACCTATTAAATGTGTTCCTTATATCCGGAGTTCCTTATATCCGTATATCGAACAAGTTCCTTATATACGATGTATATATATCGAACTAAAATGTATTTCGAACAATTATTTTTGTAGTCAAATGTAATAAAATCTGAAACATCAACTTTTGATTTTCCTACCTTCTTTTGAAGAGTTATAATGATCTATAAGTGTTACATGTATCATTTTCTATACCCGTAAATTTATGCAAAATAATTGCAATGGATTAATAAAACATAAAAAAGACAGTTCATGATTTCATTGGCAATACTTAAACAAATACAATTGAAGACAGCTGATTTTCGCTCACTTGCCAAAACTGGAAATATTTTACAAGTTATTTTCCCCGGGATTTCATCCGGTCTGCACGCTAGAAACGCTCAGAATTATGAACGTAAAATAATATCACTTGAATATCGTACTTAGCAATTATTTTAAAATTTTGTATTTTCATTTAACTAGTTTACCAAACGTTACACATTTGTAATGATTTACCTTTATGAATAATAGCTACAAGTGTGTTATAAAAAATACAATGCAGACGGAAAAAGAAAAATGCAAAACCAACAGATTTTTTTTAACTCTTCGGAACTCTTCTGCAGTTCGATATAAACGATAACTTTACTATACATTTTGCATTGTTGGGCCAAAAAATATTGTTCCTTATACACTCTTGAAAGATGCTCCATTAAACAGAGCCTATGATGGTCCAATACTTCTTGTAGAGTGACCTTTAATTTTTGTAGAACTAACAGATTTGTTATTCTTTTTATAAGCAAGTTCAATGACACTGACTATCCATTTTGAGATTGTCTGTGAAGATACTGGCTGGTGTGGTTTTTTTAGTAGCTAGAAAGAGTTTCACCACATCTTTACCATCAACATTTCTAAATTGGTCAGTTCTTTTCAAATACCAATGTAGACATCTTTAAGGATCCAACATTCAAATACCAATGTAGACATCTTTAAGGATCCAACATTTTATTTTCAGGAAAAGCAGGTACAAAAATGTGTGTACTTTTCATGATTTGGACGATCCTGCTTCGACAATCCTGTGCGAACAAAAGTGATACCTCTCTTGTAAACATTGACAGAGCCTTCTCCAAGTTGAAGCGATTGTAAATCGCTGCATCTGCTGAAAGTTGTGATAGCTATCAGAAAACTTGTCTTCCAAGTCAAGTACTTCAAGGGTACATCTTTCAAGGGTTCAAATTGATGATTCTGCAAGCAATCTAAAACAAAAGAAAGCTCCTATTCGGGTGTTAAAATCTTTTTTGGTGGTCTTTCATTAAACACACCCATTAGTAAACGTATAATATAAGAATGCTGACCAATAGGACACTTGTCATCAGGCGGCAATATTGCAGACAACATTGATCTGTAGCCACTTATTGTTCTGTATTTCAAACTCTTCTCATATCAAGATGTTAGAAAGTCAGCGCAATTACTCAAAGATGCATCATAGCAATCAACAGACCGTTCAGAACACCAGCAATTGAATGCTTTGAATTTTGAATTATAATCTCTTTTTGTGCCTTTCCGCCATGATGCAGCGAGTAACTTTCTAGTTCTTTTTGAAAAGCCCTTTGAAGAGAAGTGGTTGTCGACAACATCCATGCCGTCAGTTCTAAAGTCTGAGGTGCTGAGGTGAAGGATTAAACCCTTTGTCTGAGACAGAAGATCTGACCTGTTTGGCAATTTCAGTGGTAATGCAACTAACATTTGTAACAACCGAGAAAACCAATGTTGCCTCGGCCAAAACGGAGTAATTAGAATTATTTTGCACTGAAACTGTGTAATGTGTTGTAGTACCCTTGGAACAAGATGTACTGGTGGATAGGCATAAGCAAACATGTTCTGCCATGCAATTGACAGGGCATCCTGTGAAAAACTTTGCTGGTGGGGTATCCACGAACAAAATATTGTTGTTTTCTTGTTCTCCAGAGTTACAAACAGATCTATCAATGGATGACCCCACTGTCTGAAGATTTTGTTCACAACTGACGTGGCTAAAGACCACTCTGTCTGTCTGACACCATATCTGCTCAAGCGATCTGCCAGTACATTCTTTTTGCCTGCCAAATAACTTGCTTTCAAACATATTTTGTTCTTGAGAGCTAGAGACCATAATTTCCATGTCAGATTCCACAGATTTACCGATCCCTGCACTACAGTTGTGTAGTCTGTGCGGATCAACACAGTCTGAATTTTGCAGATACGGTAGAAAATGTGTCACTGACACAATTACAGCTTCCATCTCCAAGCAATTTATGTATTGAAGCTTTTGGAGATTGGACCAACGGCCTTGCACTGTACAACCATTCATGTGTCCTCCCCAACCGTACAGACTGGCATCTGTTGTCAATGCCACTGAAAATATTGTTGACTGAAAAGATTGACCCTTTAGAATATTTGCTTCCTGTAACAACCATGTCTGGTGGGGTACCGGCAAAGGTGTAACAATGATCTGATGTGACATTGACATTCATGATGGACTCCAGTTCTGTAACAGATGTATTTGGATAGGACGCATGTAAAGTCTGGCATTTGGAATCAAGTCTAGGCATGAAGCCAATATACGTCAGGTCTTGACTGGGTACTAGATTTGATTTGTTTTTGTTTTTGTAAACACTCTTGGTGCTACTGTTGGACCAAAACTCACAGCCCGAAACTGGTAGACTTGGACCTTGAAGCTGAAACGAAGATATTTTCGATGATTTTTGTAAATTTTTATGTGGAAATAAGCATCTTTTAGATCCAAATTATTGCCCAGTCTGCTTGTTCTACTAGATTTAAAACTTTTGACATAGTGTCCATCTTGAAATGTTTTTTCATGAGATACCGATTGAGAGGCCGAAGATTGAGTACTGGACTGAGTTCTTCCGATCCCTTTTTTGGGAACTAAAAATAAAGTGCTGTAGAAACCTGTCATTTTGTCTTTTTTCTCTACTTTTTCTATCGCATGTTTGTTTAAAAGATTCTCTATTTCTTTTGCAAGTAAAAGTTCTTGACTGACAGACAATCTTGTATGTTTTATGCCCTGAAAATGAGGCTTTCGAAGAAATTCGAGTGTGTAACCGTCTCGAATTATTTCGAGAGCCCATTTGTCTGAGGTTATGCTCTGCCATTCTTTCCAAAAAAGTGACAGTCGGCCTCCCACTGGTATCTCGGGATGTCTTGCAATAATGCTTACCTTGTCATTTTGAAGTTGATTTGTCAGCTTTTGCATTTCTGTCTTTGTAAGAGTAGGCGTTTCTACGCTGTCCATAACCCTTTCTTGAGTCACGGTCTCTGTGTGGAAGCTTTGGAATCCGAAAATTATTCCATCTATTTCGGTTGTAACTGTGCGAGGTCTGCCCATAACCACCAGCAGAATTCTGTGAAGATTTTTGAGTCTCATAACGTGGACGTTTATTATGAAACGGCTGAGAGCTTTCAGATTTCCTCTTTTTCATTTCAGGAACCAGATCTTCCAAGTTTTTTTTCTTCTCTTTCCTGGATTTCAAAAGATCCTCTAGACCTGCACCAAATACCCCAACCCAAGACAACGGGAGATTGGAAAACTGAGAAGCATCGTCAAGTTCGTACAATGCAGTGTCACACATTTCTGCAGAGCGCCTTACAATATGGTGAAAAGCTCCTGAACGACCAGTCTGATCTTAACACTTTGTCGTAATGGCAAAACTGTTTTGAACATGTTCAATTGTTTGCTTTTTGTCACATTTATCTGAAGACAAATTTTCAACCAAACTGCCAAGACTCTGCTGAATATATAATAACATAACTATACCCAGTCGACTAGACTGCTGACCTTTGTAAGCAATTTTTTCAATCATTTTTCACGGTTTAGTAAAAAGTGCTTTTTCTTTGTTCTTGGAAAACGACGCTTTAGAGCCATGTCTTTTGACCAAGCAGCTTTCAACCAGACTGTCCAACGAAGAGACTTCCAGGCATGTGTCCGTCTCGGAATCAACAGGAAATTGATCAAAATTTTCCTCACTAAATGCAGTCAATGAGTTTGGAGTCTTAGTTCTAAAATTAGTTTCTAACACTTCTTTTGAGAAGTATCTTAAAATGCCTATTTTCTGGCAGCATCATCACCGAAAATGTCGAACAAACATTTTTTACTTGATTTTGACACATTTCGTTCATTTGAGACATTGTCCTCTAAATCACTGCAAGAAGGGACAGAATCCGAACCTGAAAGGTGGCCATCTGTTCTTATGGAAATGCTATCATCTGGATCACTGCTGCTGTCTGTAAAATTCACCTAGAATTTACCTCTACTAGACTTCTATCTTTGTGACGAAGTTGAAGTAGTTTCTGTAGACTTCTTTTGAAGCAATAAATCTAATTTGTTTGTCAAATCAGAAAACTTCTTATTGATTTTTCTAAATGCTTGTACTTTGAACGTCGCCGTTTTTGTCCTTCAATGAAGGCGAATTTTCATCAGAGCCCGGAGCACGTGGTTTGTCCACGTAGCAAGCAGGCAAACCCTCTTCCGAGACTTCAGCTGAATTAATGTCGCTGTTACTCTGCACATTGTCTGCCATCATAACTTACCAACAATTATTAACTAGTTCTATAAAGAAATATTCATCCGACTTCGAAGACACCGAAAAATTGAATGGCTTTTGGAAGTGAACCGGTGTATAGGTAAATTTCTCACTTCCGTTCTAGAGCGAGTTTGAAATCCGGCACCCGGAAATCCATACTGTATATTAGGTAGGTAGGCTTATTTACGAAATGAAATGCTTATGTGGTCCTTCATACCAAACATAAAATGATATGCTTTCAGGCGAAAATAAAATTTTATAACCTAAAAGCATCTATAGAATATCAAAAATGTAAAACAAAACACATCACGGTTGATTAAATAACAGTCAAGTGAATCGAAATCATTTACTTGACATATAATAATTAATTTTATATATCAATTAATAATAACTGAATAATTTCGTGACTTTTACCAGCTTATGTTGAGACCTAGCAAAGGATTTTTTATTCCACCTTTCAAAAAGTGTTGAATACACATGTATGTATAGTTACAATTTATATATGCCTTGGAATGAACTTTAGTTAAAAATATTATTAAACTTGTCAACTTACATGAACACAGTGAGCTTAGTGGTGCAAATCTCATTCTCGCTGTTTTCATTATCACATTATCATGAAACTACTTATTGAAACATAGTTCATTTTGTTCATAGTGTATGTTAATCTGTGTACAACCATTTAAAAATATCGAATCAAATTGTAACGCGGTTCAATGTACACTATGTGCATGTATAGTCCATCGTTTATGGCTGAAAGATAAAAACATTTGGCTACTGTCGGTCATGTTTGTGTTTGCGATAAACAGGTCATTAATGAGTGTATTTTATCATATTTAGATATCTTAATAATGTTTATAAACTTAAGGACGGGTTTAGATTTAACTGAGATATTTAGATAAAACCAAGAAAAAACTAAAATATGCCAGTTGTCATGTAATATCTTAATAAAGATAGTAACTCTTGCTTCGGAAGCCTAATAGTATGGAAGATCAATCATGTAAAATTACAACACGCTTGCTGCCGAATGCTTTATGAAAAATGACATGTGTATGCATTTTTCCATGTAGCCTTATTGCATTTCTGTTAGACAATTTTAAATGACAATTGTGTAGTGCTAAATGTTATGTGCTTATTGGGTCATTAATATGCCATTGTATTAAGTACCAAATGATACATTACAAGCGAGAAGTACAAGCATATATGTATGTTTATGCAGAATCCTTGTCTAATTTCCACACTGTATCGGCAAAACGCAACGGCTCCAATTTAACTAGCGAAACGACAAGGCTCCAACTAAACATGGCCGATTTCATAAACAAAACACACGTGAGTATAACAGATTCGTGTATTTTGTTTTATAGTTATTCTAATGAAATGATTACTCTTACGTCTTACGGAATGCCCACATCTGTCCTGCATGACCGTAGCTTGTCGGCTTTTTCAGACATCCGTGCGTGTGAAAGTAATGCAAGTTGAATGCTGAGG
>JAUMHA010412954.1:0-10680 GCA_032359765.1 Saxidomus gigantea
AATCTATTTGCTGACGTATACAACACGCGCAGTAAACCGAAAGTAGCCATAACGTGATGTACAGTATTTACAAAAACGCATGCATGTCTGTCGAGTGTGTAAAAAAAATATGCCGGTGTGCAAAGGTTATCAAGCATTGTTTGTAAAAATCTAAAAATATTTGCTTGTGGAGAAGCACCTATATGGCGAGCCATTTTACTATAGTCTTATTAAGTGACCGCATGAACTATTAATTTATAGAGACATCTCTGTAATTTATTAAGCTATAAGTTAAAGACAAAGAGATATAGTTTAGGTGTCAAGAGAAAGCTCTATAACTTAAAGAGAAAAAAGAAGAAAAAGAGACAGAACAAAGAAAGAACTATTTTGTAGCCACTGAATAAATAGTAAAACGGCTCGCCATAGTACCTACAGTAAGAGTTGTTTAAGCCGTCAGTAGTAAGTTGCTTTATGACAAAATAAGTGTTTTACATACTTATATTATATATATGTATGATTAGAATACCTTGAAATGACAGATTTCCGGTAATTTTCGTACAACCTCTCGTATGATTTGAGACCGAATCATGTTTTTTGTGACATTAAAGCTTTGTGACATTGGTCAAATTTGGGAAATAAGTTAATGGGAGGGTACTTAATGTCCTTATTTTCTGAAATTACAAATAAATTTCGGCGGCGGTTTAAACCATATTTACGAAGAAGTCTGGATGAAATAAAGCAGTTATGTTGATAAAAATGCATCTCTATTCTTACATCCTTGCCAGAAAAAGGAAAATGAAAAGGACTTCAGCAGAAAGAAGTCAAAAATGTTAAAGGTAAATTCCGAAATATGTCGAAGTAATTAGATAATCAAAGAAGCAGAGAAAGGTTAGTTGTTCACCGGATGAAGAAGAATGGTAATGTCTTGTTTATGTAGAGCCATACTCTAACAGCAAAAGTACGGAAGAGTGGATACAGTTCATTATTTGCACACACAGACTGTACATGTGGTGCTAGAATGTATGTTTGACATTTGTCTAAACTGAACTTTAATTTGACTGTTGACTTAGAAGGATTTTCGTTTGACGTATCTATATTGCAAACCAAAAATTTCATATTTATTGATTTTTTTTCTATTTAAATTCTAATACTTCATTGGTCGGTTTTACAAGTCGTCCGGTTTGATAATAAATGTATATATTAATTAACAAAAACCTCTACGTCTAATTCAGAAATGTATTTGTTCGAATTTGGCGCTAAAATGAATGGCTGTGACTTTGTTTATAGCAGGGCAAATATGAAAGCTAATAAAGAAATTAATTTGATTGTTACATACGTTGATAGAGCTACTATTTTTAATTGCTTGCTTAAAGTGTTAAAAACAATTTTTATACCCATTTAAAACAACTATTATACCCATATAAAACGTTCCTCTTCTGTTTTCCAGTACTTACAATTTCATGCATATCGAACCCGGGGTTAGGTTTCAGGTAAAGTAAAAAAAATAGTTGCCTTTATTCACACACATGCGCATGCACTGTTTTCGTTAAAACATTTTGAGCTAATATTCTGCGGCTCAACTTACCCTTTAAAGTGGATCAACCAACGCGTGAAAGGGGTAAGTTGAGTCACTTTTACAGTCGCCTTCAAAGGTCGATTGGTAGCTCCAAAATGTAGAGAATTTGTGTTTATGTAACTTTTGTTCATTTCCGAATCAATTAATTTATTCTAAACTAAAAATAATCCAGGGAGTAGGAAAATGGCTTCTTCAATCCAACTCTCCCCTATTCAATCCAACTCTCCCCTAACTGTTTCAGCAGGGACGTGAGTCTGCCGAGGTGATGGATAGGCCTATACATGTTTACATCTGAACCAAATGTCTCATGATAAAAACTTATTCTTGCATACCATCGTGCACTTTAGAATATATTCCTAGATGTAAACTTATCAAAATGATGCATTTTCGTATAAAACAAACGATATTCAGATTCTGTGTTTGGGAAAGTGACGTCACAATATTTATAACGTTACGTCACAAGTTATTCACGAGAGTTGCCTGGCACTTGGGGTTCCAGACAGAGCTTTCCTCTTTGGTAAATTCTAAGCTGCATTCTTTATTTTCCAGGCGGTAACAAGTACACAAATACATTGGCAGTACTACTATGACAAAAGCAATATAGATTCTCTATATTCATATTCGACAGAAACATTGCTTATAGATCTACCCAGCAACAGAAAAATATAGCAGTTGCTTACCCCAATCACACGTCTGGGTACTTGCAACGTTATAACGTTCTTTTTTCAAACGAATAAAACGGGAAATGAAAACAATTATGTGGACACTTAACTGCTTCGTGGCTGCAGCAATATTATTAAGTTTAGAAGTATATGGTGCCCAAGTAGTAACAACCCATGGTATGATAGAAGGTTTCACTGAGAATGCTTATGGCGAAACAATAGACGTTTATCTAGGAATTCCGTTTGCAAAACCACCAATCGGAGATCTACGATTTCGAGTGCCGCAACCAGCAGATAGATGGGCCGGTGTAAAGGAAACTAAAACGCAACCAAACACTTGCATTCAACTAGCAGACACAGTGTTCAGTGGATTTAATGGTTCGGAAATGTGGAATCCCAATACTGAAGTCAGTGAAGATTGTCTGTATATAAACATGTGGGTTCCGAGGAGGAATGATTCTCACACGATGATTTGGATATACGGTGGTGCGTTTACATCTGGAAGTATAACTCTAGATGTGTATAACGGACTTTATTTGGCTGCTAAAAATAGACTTATTGTCGCATCAATGCAGTACAGAGTGGGTGCAATGGGTTTCTTTTACATGGGAACTGACGAGGCTCCAGGAAATATGGGGTTGTTAGATCAGCAACTTGCCATGAAGTGGATCTATGAAAACATTGAAAGATTTGGCGGGCATAAAAATAAAATAACTCTGTTCGGTGAAAGTGCTGGGGCGGGTAGCGTGAGTCATCATTTATTGTCAGAGATGTCAAGGCCCTATTTCACTCGCGCAATCATGTTGAGCGGATCTTCGCTTGCCTCATGGGCTGTAAGTAAAACGGACGATTTACTAAATCGGGCGGAATCGCTGTCTAAATTGTTAGGCTGCTCTAACATCGATGATATATCCAAATGCCTCAGAAAGAAGGACGCTTTGGATATCGAGAGATCAAATGTAAAACTCGATGGTAGATTCGGTCCGATTGTTGATGGTGTATTTCTTACAGATTATCCAATTAATCTAATAGAAGCAGGAAGAATAAAACCAACAGATATTATGATAGGCAATACAAAAGATGAGGGCGAATATTTCTTGCCATATTATTACCCAGACATTTTCCCTCCAAAGTCTATCTGGAATCCTGTGGAGTTAACCAGAGACCAGTTCTTAGACCTAGTGTGTCGTGTTAGTGATTGCCATAGCAATCTGGAGCGTCAATGGCTCTTATACGTATATGAACAGTCTCAATTGCCGGTTCAAAGAGGAAAATATGTAGATATTATAGACGATATGTGTAAGTACACCTAACAAGTTCAAATATATATATATATATACCTATGCATATTCATTTCAATTCAAATAAATTATTGCATTAAATATACAATTATAATTATGCTTGTAGCAAAATTCAATTCGTTTCATCATTCAACATGTTTCGTGCTAAAATATAATTTGTTAAAATAAAACCCCATGTAAAAGAAAAGTAAGCAATTATGTACATCATCAGAGTCTATATTAGGGGTGGCCAGTCTAGCTGTAAGCCTTATTCAAATATTAAAGAAACACTCGATATTTGTTTACATTTAGCTACCTATTTTGTATAAATCAGCAACTTCTGTTGATCTGTATTATATGCTTAGGGATAGAAAAGACCTTTTCAAAACTGTGTAGGTTTACATACTTCTGAACAAAGTATGAAAGATTTAAACCTTTAGTTATTGAAATTTCACCTTTTCTCAGTCGCTACCCTAAATAAATTACCATTGGTTCATTTTTACTATTGGATCGTTCGTATCTAAATATCTCTTTTACACTTACTCTAAAGTTTGACCTGTCGTCAGATGAAAAACAAAAACAATCGAAACACAAAACAAAATCATATCTGAAGATTAGACTTCAGTTACACAGATGCGGAATTTCAGACGACTTGAAATTCAGAGCAGTACTTTAAGAGCAGTACTTCAGAGCAGTACTTAAACACTTTGTCAGTCATTCACAACTTCTTACTCAATCTACCGTTGTGGTGTTTCAAACACTTTGATAATGATTTAGATTGTTCCGGTCGACCCTAGGATTTCTCCTAAAAGAAATCAATCTCTTGTTAATATGTAAGATTAATTGACAAATATCAACGTATTTCATGTTTGCTTTAGTAGGAGATTCGTTTATGAAGTGCCCCGTCCGAAGTTTTGGAAGAAGCCATGCTAAGTTGTCTGACAGAAGAACTTACGTCTATTCTTTTGAATACCGATACTCAGTCAACCCTTGGCCATCATGGATGGGTGTTTTACATGGCTATGAAATAGAACTTGTGTTTGGACTACCATTCAATCCTCAGTTGGAATACAGCGACCTTGACCGTAAGGTCAGTGCAAAGGTTATGGATTACTTTGTGACTTTTGCAAAGACAGGGTAAGTTTCAGTTTTAAATACACAATGTAGTATTTTATTTTCATCAACAATGTATTTTTACATCCCAAAAACATGATTTTTCACCACACTGTTTACATTGTTTTTCATTTCACCTTAAATAAACTTAATGCAAATGTAACATACTTCTTAATATTTAATATATTTACAGAAATCCAAATTTGTTGGGGAATGAGTGGCCAGAATTTTCGACAGACTCAGAACAACATATCGTATTTTCACAGGACGGCACAACACATATACATGAAGGATATAGAACAAAAGAATGTTCCTTCTGGGAATACCTCATGCCGAAGCTAAAGTCACAAGTATCAGGTGTGTTATGAAAACTTTGTTGGTTGATGTAGAAATGTACAAATTATGAAAAACGTATTTGTTTGGTATTGTTGTACGTTTGATATATACCAAAAATGTATGGAAGGATTGGCGTTTTCAACCGAAGGGAATAAATGTGTTTTGTCAACAGCTTATTCAAATTTCACATATACATGTAGAACAAACATTTATAAATAATTTTAAATATGATACTTTTATTAGATATATACAGTAGGATGCGTGAAAAATATTCGATTAAGTTTACCTGTTTTACTTCATTTTTGTTTCTTCTCGCAAAGTCTAAACCATAAAGGCATTGTAATTTGCCCTCTTGCTGAACCTGCGATTGATCAGTCACTTGGCTTAGGATTTATAAAATATTTAGTTTGCGGTACATAGTATTATGTTATATTCCTGTCTGGGTTAAGAAGACGCTTGTCTAAGGCAGCTGCTCCCAGTTTCAAATTTGATTTTTAAGAAAATTTGCTTGAATTAAGCAATCACCTTTTCAAGTGATCACTGTTGACGTTTCTCAATTGCAGGTTTTAGTATACATAGATAAATATAAACCTGTTCCCAAGCTTCGTTAAATATGAAGTAAAAAAAGGGTATTTGACAAATTTTAATTCCCTGACATTTAGATGCTGTCTGCTGGATATAAATATGCACTTTTTATAACTTTTACAGACATATTGTCATTGTGTGATATTGCAATGTTTTTTTTTCAGGTTCAAGTATCAAAAGTGGCACAATCTGTCAAACTGTTTCCATAGTGTTTATGGCCCTGTTGTTTTCAGCTTCAATGTTTATTATGTGATCACTGAATAGTTTTCAGATTTTTAATGTTAACTACAATTGCCAACAAGAAGCTTCCGTAATTGTGTGAAAACTTTATTCCGGTATTATTACTTATTCCTTATAAAATAGTATTTAAAATATTTAAAAGTATTTAAATAACAAATACTAACACATAGTAAATAAGGCAAAGAATTGTTATTTTCATACATGATTATATGTTATCAGTGTATTATTAAACCGCAAAATAACAGGAAATGAACGCAATGACAGCACTTCTGAAAAACTATGAGTCTCGTGATAACGTAACTTACCACAGAACAGTTGCCTGTACATGTTTAAAGAAGATATGTATACTATAAACATATATAGTGTTCAAAGTTAAACTCAACAAGAGACTTTAGAGCTCCTTCTGCATTTCTTTTTCTTTTTGTCGAACAATTTGCCGTTTGGGCAATCTTTTTCTAACCAGGTATAGAGCGGTGCACCGCAAGGCAGCTCATTTTCAATCACGCATTCGCAATACTTCTCGCAACCACTATCACTTAGAGGTACCTTTGGAGACGAGGCGGCTATGACAACATTACAGATACCTGTAAAATTAAATACAGTTACTGTGACGTTATTATTGATCAAAAGACTCCCGTTAATGTCGTAATTATGTCGCTTCAAGAATTCAAAATTTCAAAAAAGAAACTTCCGACCATTGTAATTGTGTGTTCTGACTTTTAAATTCAATTTCAAACTTCTTAATCATGTTCCTAGTGACTGTAAAATATAAGTTTTGTATTAGACCAAATATTAACCATTTGTTATGACACTGGTTTATAGCTTATATCTTTGTGGAGTGTGTTCATGACTTCCATCTTTTCACCATGGCGACTATTGTGGAGCATTCAGAAGAATGTACATGTAGTACTCTTTAATATTAAAAAATTGGACTGATATTGATGTGAATGCCATTGTCTATTATTAATGTGTTTTGTATATAATTATACAATACATTTATTTGTTTGACCATGTCATTGTACAATATGCATATATACCGAAATAAATATATATATCCAATTGTCTAAATGTTATAAACGTATTTGTGCATAGAACAATAAAAAGGTATAAATCTAAACGTATTCAAAGCATCTTATAAATCGGACAATTGCAAAATAAGATAATTAGTCTTAGCTTTTTTCCAACAAACTTCTCAAAAGTGAAGTTAGTAGCAACAAATTGGATTTATAATAGTGTTATTTTTACTAAGTATTTATTATGTGTGCTTGTTCTGTGCATTGTGACATTGTCTTTGCGGTCTTTGCGGTTGTTTATTGCCCTTGTTTATGGTGTGCTTTACTTTTTGCATTTGGCAAAAGCATTGCCTTCGTGTAATTGATATTGTAGCCGGAGGGCGTGCTTTGTTGTTTATCTTTGCTCATAAAAGATGGCGGGTGCTGTGCTAAATGCATATGGTGTTTGTGAATTTAACATTAGTACGGTATATATGCTCGTAGATAAACAGTTTAAAACATTGTTACCATGCTCCTTTGTGCAGTCGTTTTCATCTGTTCCTGGAACAAAAACGACAAAATACCTCCATTTGTTTAGAGTTACTAATAAAGCATTTCTAACAAGCTTTGAGTGCTGGTACCTCAATAGAGAATTTAAAAAAATTATCCATGTATAAAGAGGCCAAAATATCAAAATTAATCCAAATACACAATTTAAGTACATACAAAATATGTAAAAACAAGATCTATAGAACCATATAATATTTCCTGTCTTAGACGCAAGACTGTTCACATTTCCCAAAGTGTTTTGTGTGTTTCTGTTGTTCTTATTTTTGAAAAGTAGATTTGCAACAATAAGTAATTGTTTATAAGACCTCATAAAGAGGTCTGTCCGAAGATTAGCAGGCTATGTCCTCGCTCATAATCAATTTTCAATCAAACCTGTACGTAATGTTCAGAACATGTTGGTTTAAACAAACTTTGTGGAGGAACACTAAACAATCCTACATACAATATATTTAAACTCTGGACCTTGAGATTAATGACAAGAATATTTTCAGGGTTTTTTCCAATATGAGTCTAATGTACAACAAGTGATCCCCCAGGTTGAGGCCAATTTTGACCCAATGTGCATGACTTAAACAATACTAGACAATTCTACACTCCAAATATATAAGTTCTGCGCCTTGTGGTTTCGGGAAAGAATACTTTACAATTTTTTTCTTTTCGTTTAGTTGATCTTGCAACCATTATTTGCACATCTTTGGTAGAGGACCATCTAAAGAACACTCATGTCATGTTTTATGTTCTTCCGGCGGTTTCAGAGAAGATTTCGTTTGTAAAAATTGGTGGACGGATGGACGCCGACATTTTAGTGATCACATATATTTTCGGATGAACTAGAAACCCAAAGACAGCTGGTTCGGTATGCACCCGAACACTTAGTTAGTGAAAGCAGTTTTTCATAGTATCGAGACTAATTATATCTGCGTAATATAAACTGGTACTCAATTTTTTGCGGGTTAAATTACCAATTAGTGTATTTACTTCATACTAATATTTTACTTACCGTGACACTTGACCCTCTTCTTTTTATTACATGCTGGGTTAGCAAGGCTGTCATCGAATTTAGTTCCACGTGGACATTTCTTCCTCTGCCACTTATATTTCGTAGTGCCATGCCTCTTTATACGTTTACACTGGCAATACTTTCGGCAGCTCGAGCTTCTCAGGGCAATGTTTTGTAATGAACGGTACATACGTTTGTTACATGGACCTTTTTAAACATAAAGTCATATCGGGATTTAGATCAAGTTCAAAAACCCTAGTTTTGCGTCTGCGATACCATTACAATGCTGATGTTGGCAATTACCTCCTCTTGTTTCCTATTTCAAGTGAAGAGGTGAGTTTCATCATTTTGGTTAACTTTTACTTATGTAAGTAATGCAATAAATTATTATGACTTGATATAAGGTTGGCGTATTACCATTACTATTTCACAAGTTTTTGATCGTATCAAAAGTATAGGGGTTATTTTCATGCTTTGGGTCGATCATATAAGTAAGTAATACATGTAACTAATATTACTTGATCAAAACCAAGCATTACGTTACAATTACACAAGTTTGTGGTTTGTTAAATATCACAAACTTAAAATAAGTATCCTTAATTACATATCTCGTTCAAATACATACAAACGTATGGCTATACAAACGTTTTATGATATAAACACGTGCATGTGTATCATGTTTTACTGTTCAAAATTCATTTACATACCATGCTCCTTTTTACAGCTACCACCTTTACCTTGACCTTCATCTGAAATTATCAATAACGAAAAATCATAGTTACGTAATTAACATTTTATCATACCAGTAGTTTAGGCAACACATATTAAATAAAATTGTTTTTGCAAGAATGTGAGATGTTTTATCATATATTTAACTTTATTTTATAATGCTCTGTACAATCTATCAGACATATATTGTTTTCGGTAGCATATCCTGACTAAGATATGCTGTTCTTCGATGACTTTTAACTCATGCTAAACTTACAAACATTTTTTTTTTTTAAACATCGATACAGACAAGGCGATACCACAGCTTTTATTTTTGTTTTGGTTGTTTTTGTTGTTGTTAAAGATGCTTTTACTTTTAAATAGTCCATACATTCTTAGCCATCTTGCAATTTATTAACGAAACTTAACCTGTCAATGCAAGGCCAAAGACATATTTAAGATGCTACGGTTTCAGATAGGGCAGTATAGGGTTGAGGGAAGATGGGGAACTTTTAAGTGTTGCGATAGTAAAGCTTCCAAAAACATGCATTCTGTAACTTGCCATCATCTTCTTCCTGCTCCCCACAATCCGCGCAGTCGGCTGGCATCAACTCATTGCAAAGGTGCCCATCACACTTGTACTTGCAAGTAGTCTTTTTCCCTTTCTGTTGGCATCCTAAATTAGTTGGACTTGTGCAGCCCTTCGTTATTGTGTACTTATCTTTCTTCCACACCACAATTGTATGGCATGTCTATACATATACAGTAACTTACAGATTATATGATAGTGACGTAAAAGACATATGTGTACACAAAAGTTAACAAACATAATATAAAAGGGTAGATCGTGTTTACAACCTTAAAAAATCTACACAAAGTACATTTAAAAAGCACAGCTTTGATCATCAACATTTTTGTTCATTGCAAAGTTTTTTAATTGTGTTAAGACACATACAACTTTTTTGTTTGTAATGAAATTTAGAGTACATAATTATTGTATTTATATAAGATAATTAGCCTACACCTACTGAATGACAAAGATTAAACATATAAATAGTATCGTCATCATACATGTAGCATTTTAAAAAAATAAGGTATGATCAATTTTTTTCATTCACGCCACACGCCTTGAAATAGGAAATATTCAAAGATCAATTATGGAAAAAGAGGTAAATCTTTAACAAAAACCACGAACGGACTAAAACAGTAAACTAATCATGTCTTAACCAAATTATTACATTACTTTCCTAGATGTGTCATTTATCTTGTTTTAGAGAGTGTTAAATTCACTTGTTATGTGCGTTTGCATTTTTACGCTAAGTAATCAACTGAATAAGCTCGTCGGTGAGGTAACGTGTAAGCGTTCAGATGCGCTTTCCGAAAGAGCTAAGATGAATAAAATTGTGTATTTACTTCTTTACTTTAAATGAAAATATGTATAGTGGATCAAAACTTTAGAAGCGCGAGAATTCCTTTTACCCCACCGATGGCAGGGGATTTTGCTTTCGCGACAAGTGTACATCATGGTCTACATTGCTCGCCTTCCAGTCGGAATTATTTACTAGAAAACTCTTTGAACTACTAATAGGGCTATTCAAAATCACAAACAAAGATAAGCTAATTTCAGAAATGGCGGGAC